>JADRCH010000367.1:457936-586668 GCA_019843965.1 Rhynchomys soricoides | reverse complement strand
GTGTGGAAGACAGAGAATAACTTGTGGGAGGTGGTTCTATTCTTCCATCATGTGTGTCCCAGAGTTCAAACTGTAGACATTAGGCTTGGCAGCAGGTACATTTACTCACTTGCCATCATAACCTATTTTTTTCATTGATTGATTATTTGCTTACTTGGTTCTTATTCACTGTAAATTACATATTAAGCCTTTGTAAGATGTAGAGCTGGCCAAAGTTTCCTTCATTCTGCGAGCTGCTTTTCCATTCTGTTGAGCATCCCCTTTCCAAAATGAAAACATTTTCATGAATATAACTTTGAAAAATGTATGGTGGTATGTTGTAAGCTGCGACACCTTCTGCTGTAGTTGGAGCCTTTGGTAGCTGTAAATTGACAGATAATATTTTAAGGTCCTTCTCAAAAAAGGTGACTTTTTCTTTAATATATGGTATATAATCTTTTTAATGTAAAAATATTTATGGAACAACTATAAAATATGTGTTCATATGTGAGGGATTTTGGTATGTGTGTTATGTACATTGATGTGCAAACTGTGGCAAGTGAAAGAAATACTTTGTGTACTTATATGTATATGTACTTGCAAATCTATATGCAAAACCTAAAACAAAGGTGCAGCCGTTGTTTAAATAAGAGCACAGTAGATTTAATAACCCTGTGCTTTCCACTGAACACTTCCACTGAATTCATGTCCTAACTGAGAAGACTTTGGAAATAAGGTCAAGATAATTAAGTTAAAACATTAATAGATGAACATTCATTATGCACTGAAACTCAGGAATGAAAAGGTATGCTTCTACAGATGACCAGTTGGGCCTTCTACGAGACTCAGCCAATGGTTTCCAATGCCTGTGGTTCATCAATATTCAAGTGACATTCTTAGTTACATAGCAACAGCTTCTTTAAAATCCCCTCACTTTCCCTAGATATGCATAGTAACCTTTGTTCCAATTACAGTGCATGTACTTAAGCTTTATAGACATGTATGATTTGAAAATATTTTTCCTGGCTTCCGGTTTCCATCTGTGGTGGGACACCTCTGCCTGGGCCACCAGGACTCCATAACCAAATAGTACCTGGAGAAAGCTAGCCTCCCAGAAGTGTGGAAAAACCAGTGAGAGGAGGTAAAAGGAGGAACACTGTTCAGTGGGACTCCCCTGGAATCCTTGGGACACAGGGACTGAGGAACAGCTGAAAACAGGAGGCATCTGGTTTGCATTGATGGCTAGAGAGCTCTGTCTGGGCCACCAGGGCCCCATAGCCAAATAGTACTGGAAGAAAGCTAGTGTCCCAGGAGTGTGGGCAAGCCTGTCTGCTCAGAGGGACCCACCTGGAATCCCCAGGACACAGGAACTGAGGAACAGGGTTCTGGATTCTTTCGGTGGCTGGAGAGCAGATCCTGTGACACAGGGCTCCATAATCAAATAGTGCCAGGAGAGAGCTGGTATACCAGGAGTGCTGACACAACTTTAAGCACAGGCAAGACCACCACTTCTTCTCAAATTCACTGGACCAAGAGGGACCCTTGCAGAGTCATCAGGACACAGGAAAAAAGGGACAGCTGGGGATTAGATCTTTTTGTTTCTGTCTGCACCCCAGAGATGACTCTGCACCACAGCTCTCCAAACCCAAATTCCTCTGATCTTCAAGAGACAGAACTGGTCTTCAAGGAGTATTGACATCTAGGCTTGCAGGAAAGACAAGCCACAGTCAGAGAGAGTAAGACTAGCTAACACTAGAGATAACCAGATTGTGAAAGGCAAGGGCAAGGACACAAGGAACAGAAACCAAGGTTACTTGTCATCATCAGAACCCAGCTCTCCCAGCACAGCAAGCCCTGGATACCCCAACACACCAGAAAAGGAAGACTCAGAATTAAAATCACATCTCAAGAGGATGATAGAAGATTTTAAGAAGGAAATAAATAACCCCTTAAAGAAATACAAGAGAACACAGGTAAACCACTGGAAGTCCCTAAAGAGGACACACAAAAATCCCTTAAAGAATTACAGGATAACACAATCAAACGGGCAGAATTACAGGAAAACACAATCAAACAAATTAACAAAACCATCCAGGAATCAAAAACAGAAAAAGAAACAATAAAGAAATCACAAAGGGATACAACCCTGGAGTTAGAAAATCTAGGAAAGAAATCAGGAGTCATAGGTGCAAGCATCACCAACAGAATACAAGATAGAAGAGAGAATCTCAGGTGCAGAAGATACCATAGAAAACATTGACACAATAGTCAAAGAAAATGCAAAATGTGAAAAGTTTCTAACCCAAACCATCCAGGAAATGGAGAAGACCAAACATAAGGATAATAGGTATAGGTATAGAAGAGAGTGAAGATTCCCAACTTAAAGGGCCAGTAAAATTCTTCAACAAATTATAGATGAAAACTTTCCTAACCTAAAGAAAGACATGCATGTAAACATTCAATATGCCTACAGAACTCCAAATAGATTGAACCAGAAAACAAATTCCTCCTGTCACATAATATTGAGAACACCAAATGCAAAAAATAAGGAAAGAATAGTAAAAGCAGTAAGGAAAAAAGGGCAAGTAACATATAAAGACAGACCTAGGAGAATTACACCAGACTTCTCACCAAAGACTATGAAAGCTAGAAGATCCTGGGCAGAACTCATACAGATCATAAGAGAACACAACTGCCAGCTGAGGCTGCTATACCCAGCAAAATTCTCAAGAACCATAGATAGTAAAACCAAAATTTTCTATGACAAATCTAAATTTGCACAGTATGTTTCCACAAACCCAGCCCTAAAAAGAATAATACATGGAAAACACCAACTCACAGAGGAAAATTACACCCAAGAAAAAGCAAGAAAGTAATCTTTCAACAAACTCAAAAGAAGATAGCCACACAAACATATAAACAATATCAAAAATAACAGGAAGCAACAGTCATTATTCTGTAATATATCTTAACATCAGTGGACTCAATTCCCCAGGCTGTCAATAAACTGACAGACTGGATTCATAAACAGGACCCAGCATTTTTCTGCATCTAGGAAACACATCTCCATATTAAAGACAAACACTACCTCAGAGTAAAGGGTTGGAAAAAAATTTTCCAGGAAAATGGCCCCAAGAAACAGGCTAGAGTAGCCATTCTAATGTCAGATAAAATTGACTTTCAACCAAAAGTCATAAAAAAAAAAAAAAAAAAAAAAAGGATAAGGAAGGATACTTCATACTCATCAAAGGAAAAATCTACCAAGAAGAACTCTCAATTCTGAACATCTATGCCCCAAATGCAAGGGCTACCACATTCATAAAAAAAAAAAAAACTTTACTAAACCTCAAAGCACACATTGCACCTTACACAATAATAGTAGGAGACTTCAACACTCCACTATTTCAATGGACAGATCTTGGAAATACAAACTAAAGAGAGATACAGTGAAACTAACAGATGTTATGAACCAAATGGATTTCAGAGATATCTATAGAACATTTCATCTTAAATCAAAAGAATATACCTTCTTCTCAGCACCTCATGGAACCTCCTCCAAAATTGATCATATACTTGCTCACAAAACAAACCTCAACAGATATAAGAAGATTGAAATAATCCCATGCCTCCTATCAGATCACTACAGAATAAGGCTGGTCTTCAATGGCAACAACAACAACAGAAAGCCCACATACACATAGAAGCTGAACAATTCTCTACTCAATGATAACTTGGTCAAGACTTCCTAGAATTTAATGAAAATGAAAGTACAACATACCCAAATTCATGGGACAGAACGAAAGCAGTATGAAGAGGAAAAATCATAGCTCTGAATGCCTCCAAAAAAAACCTGGAGAGACCATACACTAGTAGCTTAACTGAACACCTGAAAGCTCTAGAACAAAAAGAAGCTAATACACCCAAGAGGAGGAGAAGGCAGGAAATAATCAAATTAAGGGCTGAAATCAACCAAGTAGAAACATTTGAAATGTAAATAAAGTATGAAAAAGAAGAAAATATTTTTCTGGATAGAGGATTCCTGCACTTGACCTCAGAACCTTTCTGGTGGAAGAAGAGTGCTCAATTTTAGATCTGACTCAAAGTGATAACCTGAATTTGTTAAGTGAGTAGTTGACTGAGAGTTGGGTTTATTTATTTTTTTAAATGCTCTCAATTTTTAAGGCTGCTAAAGGGATCTTCATGCAGACAGGAAAGGTCAGGATGAATCAGATGCTCCATCCACTGTTGTTCTGGCTGTTCTTTGAGAACTCAGTCTGGTCACAGCAGCTTTAGGTTGATTCTCTGTCAAAGGAGAAGCAGGAGTCACAGGTTTCCATAGAGGCAACTAAAACCACTTTCTTCTGTATGTTCACTCTTATTTTTTTATTCAGTATTTCTAAGGCTACATAGAAGATTTAAATCTTTATCATAATATTATTAAAATGTTTTTAGAGTTAAAACCTGATCCTTTCATGATATTTTTCCTTCTCTATAATTATATATATAATTTGGATTTTTGCTTCATACACTGTGGACACTTAGTAGTTTTTAGAAAACTATTCTGTAAAGTCTTCCACACAGTCACTGTGCTATTTTAAAAATATACTTCTTTTGTGGTTTCTTTTCCTGTTTCACAACATAGTAAAATAACCTGGTGGAAACAATTTAGAGGGGCATTATTTCAGCTTATAGCTCAAGGGCACAAGTTTGGAAATCAGGGCAGCAATATGCTGAAGCAGTTGGGCATGTGGCATAACTGTGTAGACCAGAAGCAGAATAAAGAAAGCATGCTGATACTTAGCTTGCTTTCTCCATTTGTGTCATTCTGAGTCCCCTGTCCAAGAAACTGTCCTGCCTACAGTTAAGATGTGTGCTACTGTTTTCTGAGGTCTTCTTTGATTTCTTTCTTTGGGGACTTGAAGTTCTCGTCATACAGATCTTTCACTTGCTTCGTTAGAGTTACACCAAGATATTTTATGTTATTTATGGCTATTGTGAAGGGTGTCATTTCTCTAATTTATTCCTCAGCCCATTTATCATTTGTATACAAGAGGGCTACTGATTTATTTGAGTTAATTTTATGCCCAGCTACTTTGCTGAAGTTGTTTATCGGCTATTGGAGTCCTCTGGTAGAATTTTGGGTGTCACTTATGTATACTATCATATTATCTGCAAAACCTTGACATTTTCCTTTTCAATTTGTAGCCCCCTGATCTCCTTTTGTTGTCTAATTGCTCTAGCTAGAACTTCAAATACTATATTGAATAGATAGGGAGATAGTAGGCAGCAGCTGCTGGGGGTAGAGATGGAGAAAGCTCTAGAAAGTCACACACACCTTGGATGGAAGAGGATCCAAGACTCAATGTGGATGACCTTAGCCAAAATACCCAACAGTGGGGAGATGGAACCTGAAGAGACCACCTTCAGTAGTCAAACAGGACCCCTAGAGGAGAGATGGGGACACTAACACACCTATAAAACTTTCGACCTAAAATTGTTCCTATCTAAAAGAAATAAATGCAGAAATAAAAATGGAGCAGAGACTGAAGGAATGTCTTGCTTAATCTTGTAAAGACTTGATGCCCTAGACTCGGGGAAATACACAGAAGGGGGAGCACCTTCTCAGAGGTTAAGGGTTGGGGAAATGAGGGAAAGAACTCTGGGAGGAGGAAACCTGAAGGTAGAGCAACATTTGGGATGTAAATAAAATAATTAGTATAATAATAATAATAATAATAATAATAATAATAATAATAATAATACAGCAACCAAAAGCCCTCACAGGCACTCCCAGAGGCCTATCACCCAGCTGATTCTAGATTCTGTCAGCTTAATAATTAACACTAGCCAACAAACTTTCCAAGGCTTTTCCCCTTTATTTACATTAGAATGATGAATGAATTTGCATAAGGATTTTATAACCTATGCTTTTTAAGTAGAGGTCAGTCATTTGTGCTGCCTTGGCAAATTTTTAACACTTTAAAATTATTGAGGAAATGGTTAATTTCTCATCTTTAAAATGGGTTTAAGAAAATTAAAATGCTCCCCTCCCTGCTTGTTAATGAGGGCACTATTGTTTAATGTTTTCTTTTTATATTGAAAATTAATTCATTCTTTTCCCTTATTACTAGACATTCATGCTTGGTTACTTTTTAAAATGATACTTTCGAAAACACTTAGCTTATTCTGTTACAGGTAAACCACCAAGAAGAGGCAGATCTTTGAATTAAATAATTCATTGCTGCCAGACTGTTCTTAATCACTAAGTGAAGATATGTGAATTTTGTGCTCTTTCGGAAAAATTATATAGTAAGTATTCAAGTGCCCCAAAGCTGTACTAGACTAAGAAGAGATGTATTGCATCCCAAGGTTCCTGTCTTAGATGAAATCAGAATTTCTGCATTGTCTGTTGTGGAGAGCCACTGTGTTTCTAGAAATACTGTGTGCTGCCTATCTGCACAAATCAACTAAAAAATTACTAATACCCAAGAACAAGACTTTCTATTTTCTTTTCCCTTTCTTGTCACAGGCTCATCCTTAGATTCATCTCTCCTTGTTTTGTAACATTTCACAGAAAGCCTTTATTGATTTTTTTCCTACTGAGATGGGCTTCAGATTGCTCAGCTCTTTGTTTCTTCAGAAACTCTTGTAGCCTGGTGCATTCTACCTCTGATGGTTAAAAACTCAATCCTTACGTAACATCCTTTTTTCTTTTTCTTTATTTTTTTTCTTTTTTTTGTAATTTTTTTTTAATTTTAATTTTAATTTTTTGATACTTTATTTACATTTCAAATGTTTATACCTTTCCAGGTCTCCTATTGGGAAACCCCCTTTACCATCCCCCTCCTCTGCCTCTGTGAGGGTATTCCCCCACCCACAACACCAACTCCCATCTTTCCTCCCTGAGATTACCCTATACTGGGGCATCTAACACTCTCAGACTGGAGGGCCTCTCCTCCCGCTGATGGCCAACAAGGCCCTACTCTGCCACATATGTGACCAGCAACAAGGGTCCCTCCATATGTATTCTTTGGTTGGTGGTCCAGTCTCTGGGAGCACCGGGGAACCTGACAAGTTCACACTGCTTCTCGCTCCATGGGGTTGCGTACTCCCTCATCTCCTTCATTCCCTTTTCCAACTCCTCCATCTGGGACCCCATTCCCAGTCCAACAGTTGCTGTGAATTGAATTATGGGTATTAGGAACTTTTGGGCTAATATCCGCTTATCAGTGAGTACATACCATGTTCGTTCTTTTGTGAATGAGTTGCATCACTCATGATGATATTTTCAAGTTCCATCCATTTGCCTGTGAATTTCATGAAGTCCTTGTTTTTTAATAGTTGAGTAGTACTCCATTGTGTAAATGTACCACATTTTCTGTATCCATTCCTCGGTTGAGTGACATCTGGGTTGTTTCCATCTTCTGGCTATTATAAATGTGGCTTCTATGAACATAGTGGAGGATGTGACCTTATTGCATATTAGAGCATCTTCTGAGTATATGCCCAGGAGGGGTATAGCTAGGTCTTCAGGTAGTATTGTGTCCAATTTTCTGAGGGTCTGCCAAACTGATTTCAAGAATGATTGTACCATCTTACAATCCCACCAGCAATGGAGGAGAGTTCTTCTGTCTCCGCATAATCACCAGCATCTGCTGTCAGCTGAGTTTTTGATCTTAGCCATTCTAACTGAGGTGAGGTGGAATCTCAAGGTTGATTTGATTTGCATTTCCCTGATGACTAAGGATGTTGAACATTTCTTCAGGTGCTTCTCAGCCCTTCTAGTTTCCTCAGTTGAGAATTATCTGTTTAGCACTGTTCTTCATTTTTTAAATAGGGTTATTTGGTTCTCTGGAGTCTAACTTCTGGAGTTCTTTGTATATATTGGATATTAACCCTCTATCAGATGTAGGATAGATAAAGATCTTTTCCAAATCTGTTGATGGCCATTTTGTCCTATTGACAGTTTCCTTTGCCTTAAAGAAGCTTTGCAATTTTATGAGGTCCCAATTGTTGACTCTTGATCTTAGAGCATAAGCCATTGGTGTGCTGTTTAGGAATATTTCCCCAGTGCCCACGAGTTCGAGACTTTTCCCCACTTTCTCTTCTATCAGATTCAATGTATCTGGTTTTATGTGGAGGTCCATGATCCACTTGTATTTGAGTTTTATACAGGGAGAAAGGAATGCATCAATTTGCATTCTTCTACATGGTGACCTTCAATTGAGCCAACAATATTTGTTGAAAATGCTGTCATTTTTTCCACTGGATGGTTTTAGCTCCTTTGTCAAAGATCAAGTAACCATAGGTGTGTGGATTCATTTCTGGGTCTTCAATTTTATTCCATTGATCTACCTGCCTGTCATTTTACCAATACCACAAAGTTTTTATCACTACTGCTCTATAGTACAGCTTGAGGTCAGGGATGCTGATTCCCCCAGAAGTTCTTTTATTGTTGAGAATAGTTTTTGCTCTCCTGTGTTTTTTTGTTATTCCAAATGAATTTTAGAATTGCTCTTTTTAAGTTTATGAAGAATTGAGTTGAAATTTTGAATTTTGATGGGGGATATTGCATTGAATCTGTAGATTGCTTTCCGCAAGATGGCCATTATTATTATATTAATCCTGCCAATCCATGAGAATGGGAGATCTTTCCACCTTCCTAAGTCTTCCCGATTTCTTTCTTCAGAGACTTGAAGTTCTTGTCATAGAGATGTTTCACTTGTTTGGTTAGAGTCAAATGAAGATACTTTATATGGTTTGTGACTATTGTGAAGAGTGTCATCTTCCTAATCTCTCACCCAGTTTGTTACTTATATTATATTGACTATTATGAATATGGTTGCAATGAACATAGTGGAACATGTGTCTTTCTTACATATTCTGGGTATATGCCCAGGAGGGGAATATCTGGGTCCTCAGGTATTATTATGTTCATTTTTCTGAGGGTCCACCAAACTGATTTCCAGAGAGGTTGTATCGACTTGCATTCCCACCAGCAATGGAGAAGTGTTCCTCTTTCTCACATCCTCCACAAAATCTGCTGTCACCTGAGTTTTTGATCTTAGCCATTCTGATTGATGTGAGGTGCAATCTCAGGGTTGTTTTGATTTGCATTTCCCTGATGACGAAGCGTGTTGAACATTTCTTTAGGTGCATCTCAGCCATTCGAGTTTCCTCAGTTGAGAATTCTCTGTTTAGCTCTGTTCCCCATTTTTGATAGGGTTATTTGGATCTCTGGAGTCTAGCTTCTTGAGTTCTTAGTATACATTGGATATTAGCCCTCTGTCAGATGTTGGATTGATAAAGATCTTTTCCCAATCTGTAGGTTGCCATTTTGTCCTATTTACAGTGTCCTTTACTTTACAGAAGCTTTGTAATTTCATGAGGTCCCATTTGACGATACTTAATCTTAGAGCACAAGCCATTGGTGTTCTGTTCAGGAACTTTTCCTCTGTATCCATGTGTTCAAGACTCTTCTCCACTTTCTCTTCTATTAGATTCAGGGTATCTGGTTTTATGTGGAGGTATGAGAAGTTTATTGAATATTTTTGCATAAATATTCATGAGGCAAATTGATCTGAAGTTTGCTTTCTTTTTTGGGTCTTTGTGAGGTTTTGATATCAGTGTAACTGTGGCTTCATAGAACAAATTGGATAATGTTCCTTCTCTTTCTATTTTGTGTAATAGTTTGAAGAGTATTGGAATTAGGTTGTCTTTGAAGGTCTGATAGAATTCTGCACTAATCCCATTTGGTTCTGGGCTTTTATTTTTTGGGAGACTTTTAAATGACTGCTTCTGTTTCTGCAGGTTTTATGGGACTGTCTAGATGGTTTTTCTGATCCTGACTTAACTTTCATGTTTGGTATCTGTCTAGAAAATTATCCATTTCACCCAGATTTTCAAATTTTCTTGAGTATATGCTTTTTTAAAAGGATCTGAATATTTTTTTGAATTTCCGCAGATTCTGTTGTTATATCTCTCTTTCCTTTTCTAATTTTGTCAATTTGGATACTGTCTCTGTGCCCTCTGGTTAGTCTGGCTAAGGGTTTATATATCTTATTGAGTTTCTCAAAGGACCAGCTCCTGGTTTTGTTGATTCTTTGTATAGTTCTTTTTGTTTCTACTTAGTTGATTTCAGTCCTGAGTTTGACTATTTCTTGCCTTCTACTCCTCTTTGGTGTATTAGTTTCTTTTTGTTCTAGAACTTTCAGTTACTCTGTTAAGCTGCTAGTGTATGCTCTCTCCAGTTTCTTTTTGGAGGTACTCAGAGCTATGAGTTTTTCTTTTGACACTGCTTTCATTTTGTCCCATAAATTTGTGCATTTTGTACTTTCATTTTCATTAAATTCTAGGAAATCTTTAATTTCTTTTTTTATTTCTTTCTTGACCATGTTATCATTGAATAGAGCGTTGTTCAGCTTCCATGTGTATGTGGGCTTTCTATTGTTTTTGGTGCCATTGAAGACCAGCCTTAAGCTATAGTGATCTGATAGGAGTCATGGGATTATTTCAATCTTCTTATATCTGTTGTAATTTGTTTTGTGATCAATTATATGGTAGTTTTGGAGAAAGTGCCATGTGGTTCTGAGAAGAAGATATGTTCTTTTGATTTAGTATGAAATGTTCTATAGATCTGTTAAATCCATTTGGTCTATAACTTCTGTTAGTTTCACTTTGTTTCTGTTTAGTTTGTCTTTTCAAGACCTGTCCACTTATGTGAGTGTGGTGTTGAAGTCTCTCACTATTATTATGTAAGATTCAGTGTGTGCTTTTAGCTTTAATAAAGTTTCTTTTATGAATGTGGTTGTCCTTGCTTTTTGAGCATAGGTGTTCAGAATTGAAAGTTTTACTTTGTAGATTTTTCCTTTGATGAGAATGAAGCGTCCTTCCTTTTCTCTTTTGATTACTTTTGGTTGAATGTCAATTTTATCCAATATTATGATGGCTACTTAAGCCTGTTTCTTGGGACCATTTGCCTGGAAAATTGCTTTGTAGTCCTTTATTCTGAGGGTATGTTTGTTTTTAACATGGAGGTGTGTTTCCTGTATGCAGCAAAATGCTGGGTCCTGTTTATGGATCCAGTCCATTAGCCTATGTCTTTTTATTGGGGAATTGAGTCCATTGATGTTAACAGATATTAAAGAATAGTGATTGTAACTTCCTGTTATTTTGAGGTTATTTTTATGTTTGTGTGGCTATTTTCTTTTTGGTTTGTTGAAAATTACTTTCTTGCTTTTTCTAGGGTGTAGTTTCCCTCCTTGAGTTGTCGTTTTCCATCTATTATTCTTTGTAGGGGTGGATGTGTGGAAAGATATTGTGTAAATTTGGTTTTGTCATGGAATATCTTGATATCTCCATCTATGCTAATTGTGAGGTCACTTGGTATAGCAGCCTGGCCTGATAGTTGCGTTCTCTTTGGGTCTGTATAAGATCTGCTCTGGATCTTCTAGCTATCACAGTCTCGTGTGAGAAGTCTTGTGTAATTCTGATTGGTCTGCCTTTATATGTTACTTGACCTTTGTCCCTTACTGCTTTTAATATTCTTTCCTTGTTTTGTGCATTTGGTATTTTGATTATTATGTGACAGGAGGAAATTCTTTTCTGGTCCAATCTATTTGGAAATCTGTAGGCTTCTTGAATGTTTATGTTCATCTTTTTCTTTAGCTTAGGGAAGTTTGCTTCTATAATTTTGTTGAAGATATTTACTGGCTCTTTATGTTAGAACTCTTCATTCTCTTCTATACCTATTATCCATAGGTTTGGTCTTCTCATTGTGTCTTGGATTTCCTGGATGCTTTGGGTTAGGAGCATTTTGCATTTTACATCTTCTTTCACTGTTGTGTCAATGTTTTCTATGGTATCTTCTGCACCTGAGATTCTTTTTTCTATCTCTTGTAGTCTGTTGATTTTGCTTTCATCTATGACTCCTGATCCCTTTCCTAGGGTTTCTGTCTCCAGGGTTGTCTTCATTTGTGTTTTCTTTATTGTTTCTATTTCCAATTTTAGATCCTGGATGGATTTATTCATTTCTTTTGCCTGTTTGTGGTTTTCTATATTTCCTCTTTAATGGCTTCTAGCTGTTTACCTGTGTTCTCTTGTATTTCTTTAAGGGATTTATTTATTTCCTTCTTAAATTCTTCTATCATAATCATGAGAAGTGATTTTAACACTGAGTCTTGCTTTTCTGGTGTGTTGGGGTATCCAGGGCTCACTGTGGTGAGACAACTGGGTTCTGATGATGCCAAGTTTTCTTGCTTTCTGTTCCTTATGTTCTTGCCCTTGACTTTCACCATCTGGTTATCTCTGATGTTAGTTTGTCTTGCTCTCTTTGACTGTGGCTTGTCCCTCCTGCCAGTCTTTTTGTCAGTACCCCTTGTAGAGGAGCTCTCTCTGAGAGGAATTTCGGTTTGTAGAGCTGTGGTAGAGGTTCAGCTCTGAGGCACAGACAGAAACCAGAAGGATAGTGTCCCCAGTTGTTCCTTGGTTCCTATGTCCTGATGGCTCTGGGAGGGTCCCTCTGGATCGAGAAATTGAACAGAAGTGGTGGCCATCCTGTGCTCAAAGGTGTGTCAGCACTCCTAGGAGACCAGGTCTCTCTTGGCACTATCTGAGTATGGAGCCCTATGTTATAGGATCAGCTCCCTGGCCACAGAAGGAAACCTGAAGGCAGCTCCTTAGTCCATGTGTCCTGAGGGTCCTGGGCAGGTCCCTCTGAGCAGAATTGCTGGCCTTACTCCCTATCACAGGCTTGTCCACACTCCTGCGAGGCTAGCTCATTTCCTGCACTATTTGGATATGGATCCCTGTGGCATAGAATGAGGTCCCTGGCCACAGATAGAAACTGGAAGGCTCCTGTCACAGGCTGCTCCTCAGTCCCTGTATCCTGAGGGTTCAGGGTGAGTCCCACTGAGCAATGATGTTTGTCTTACCACTGCTCACAAGCTTTTCCACACTCCTAGATGGATAGCTTTCTCCTGGCACTATTTGGCTATAGAGCCTGGTGGTATAGACTGAGATTCCTGGCTGCAGAAGGAAACTAGAAATCTCATGTTCCAGGCTGCTTGTAGGTCCCTGTGTCCTGAGGGTTCCGGTCAGATCCCTCTGAGCAGAGGTGCTGGCCTTAGCCCTGCTAACAGGCTTGTCCACACTCCTGGGAGGCTAACTCTTGTAACATTCTTTTTAACATGAGATTATATAAGGGTATCGTTGATGGACAGAACATTCAATGGGAAGATAAATATTTTCAAATGGACAATAAGAAGTTGTGCTTTTCTTTGAAAGCATTTAAAATATTGCTTCCCCTGTCCATTGGTCACTGATGGATCACTGATCTCTTCCAGCTTAGTTATGGGTGAAGTCCCTGCAAGAGGGATGAATGAAGTCTCCCTGAGACTGACACTGAACACTGCCTCATCTTACTTGAAACTAAGCTGGAACTCTGCCACTCTTTCCAGATTCTTGGGCTGTCACTGACTTATCTTCTGAGTTCCAAACTTATCTCGTTATCCTTTTGACTTCTCTTTGCCTCTATTGGAGGCTTTTTCTAGAACATTCTTCTCTACCTTATATTTTAAAAATACATTTTATGAGTTTTTTGATTATTGCATGTGATGTATTTTGATCATATACACTATCATCCCTTTCCCCTAATTCCTCTCAGTTCTACCTCCACCTCTTTACCTCTCCCAATTCTTTAAGAACCAACCTTTTTAAATAATTAACAGAATCCAATTTGTGTTGTCCATATACTCATAAGTACGGAACTATCTAACAGGATGGTCAAACTACTAGGTGCCACAGCTGTAAGGTTCCTTAAAGAAAAGAGACTTGATTCCATAAATTATTAAATGTCCAAAGCTCCTCAATTATGGGTGTGGATATGTGGGGCCTCCCGCCCCTCTGTACTAGAATGTTGACTGACTTGACCTTGTACAGATATTGTTTGAAAACCACAGTTCTAGACCAATTGTTTCTCATTTCACATCAAGAAAGTACTGTTTAACTCTTGTCCTCCTTGACCTCTGCTTGTTACAGTATTTCTGACCCCTCTTCTACCTTGGTCCGTGAACCTTGGGGAGAAGTGTGACATAGATGCCCCACTTATGGTTGAGCCCTCCACTGGCCCATATTCTCTACATTTTGATTTGTTATGTGTTTTGTGTTAACTATACAAATAAACTTTTCTGATGAGGACTGGTCATTATACTAATCTGTGACAATAGAGATGCAAATTTAGACAGTAGTTTGAGATATATACATATTAGCAAAGTAATTGCAGTAGGTTCACTTCTGGGGCTGCTGAGCTCCCCAACTAAGGGTTCATGGCCAGATTCATAATACTATCCATGCATTATGTACTGTGGAGTAGACCATAAATCTAATTAGAAAGTAGTTATTTAGCCTGATAACAGTCATCCATAATTGCACCATAGCATATTTGCCACATGCTGATCATTACTGTAGTTCAGTGTTCATAACTAGGTAAGATTGTTGATGAATTTTCCGTACCACTAGTACTTCCAGCAGGAAGGGAGCTTCTTGATCAGTAGCAACTTCATTCACACACTATAACCAAAGTATGTAATATCTCTATTAATAGGGCCTTACAACTGAGTTCTGGTTGGCAACAAAGAGCAATAGCAATAGACTGTTTTGTTTGGAAAGTCTCCAAGAAACAGTAAACTAATATGTCAAGGAGTAGTATCACACCCTTGACACTGCATTTTAATCTTGTTTATTGAAAAACATATTTTATAACTTATATTCTAATCATTCTTTCCCCTACCCAGCTCCTTCCAGATATTACTCACCTTCCCATTCACCCAACTCAATGCCCTTTCTATCTCTTCCTCTTTAGAAATCAAATAAACAGGCAAGCAAAAACAAACCAAAATATAAAGAAAAGTAAAAAACCACTAAATCAGAAACTGTAACATTAAAACAAAACACCAGTCAGATTTTTAAAAAATGCCAAAGCAATATGAGACAAAATGTCTACAAAATTAGCACTGAGTTTATTTTGTGTTGCACATCTACTGCTGGACATGGGGCATGTCTTTAATTGTGGTTAGGATACCCAGTAAGAGACTTCACTAGAGAAAATCAATTTATCTTTTGAAAATGATTGTCAATTGAAGATAGTTTTTTGGTTAGGATGAGGACCCTTGAACCTTGTCTGGCTTTAACTTACGCAGGCCCTGGGAGCTGCCCCAATCTCTTTGAGTTCATATGTGCATCAGTCCTGTTGTGTCTTGAAGGTACTATTTCCTTAGAGTCATCCATCCCGTCTATCTCTTTCAATCTTTTGGCTTCCTCTTCTGCATTGCTGCCAGAACCTGGAGGAAAGGGATTGAAGAAGACTCCTATTTGGAACTGAGTGTTACAATGTCTTTTACTTTATGGATACTGTACAATTGTGTGTCTCTTTGTTAGTTCCCATCTACTGAAAAAGGAAGTTTCTCTTAAAATGGCTGAGGAAGACACTGACTTATGGGTATAGCACGATGTTATTAGGACTCATTTTATTGTTGTATTCCTTTAGCAGAACAATAGTATTTGGTTTTCCCCTGGGCCCATAATCTATCCAGTCTCTGTTTCATGGCTACCTGGCCAGTGTTGAATATGAGTTCTATCTCATGAAATGGACCTTAAATCCAAGTAAGAGTTGTTGGTTACTGCCATCATGTTTGTACCACTATTGCTCTAGCCTATCTTGCAGGCTGGCCACTGTTATAGGTTGTAGGGTTTGTAGCTGGGCTGATGGCTACCTTTCTCATCTGGTAAAATGCAAGGTACCTGCTAGTACACAGAACACCTCTTGGTAGGGGTAAAACCTACTCTCCAATTCAATTTGTCCATGTTCAAAGAGGTATACAAGTGTCGTCTCCAGAAATATTGTCTTACTATCATTTTGTGGGAAGTAACCAATAGCCTAAAAAGTTTGTGAGTTTCTATGAAACCCCTTTGGCCAGTGATTCTACTAGATGTATTCCATTCCTGGTATTGGAAGTTTCACTGGGTGGCAAAGATGCCTAGCTGAAGCATTCTCTCCCCTTATATTTGGTAATTCCATTTAGTTTTATTTTATATATGTATGTATTTTAGGAAGCTTCTATTACCAATAGCTTTTCATTTGACCCCTTAAATGGCCTTTAGTGTTAGTGGTCCCTCCCCATATTTCATCTCTCACCTTTCTCATCCGTCATCCTCCCCAATTATTTCTTCCACTCCAGTATCATCCATAGCTATATATTCTATGTCCATTACCTTAAGACACCTTCTCTACCTCATATCCTTACTCAATATCTAACCTCTGTGCTTATTTGGATTGAAGCACAGATATCAAAAGCTTAAAAGCTAACATCTACATATAAAAGAAAAAACATACACATTTTTTTCTTTTGATGTGTGAGTTATTTTGCTCAAGATGACATTTTCTAGCTCTATTTATTTACCTGCAAATATCATAGTTGTGCTTTTCACAGCTGAATATTATTCCATTCTGTCAGTTTATCACATTTTTATTTTTCATTCATCAGTTGATGGCTATCTAAGTTATTCATAATTTCTGACTATTATAAGTACAGCAGCAATGAAAATGGATGAGCAAGAATATCTGCAGAATTCTTTCTTCAGTCAAGGCAATATAGGTAGTTGTGTTCTCCTGCTAGAACCACCAAAAAGTTCTGAAGAGATTGCTTTTTATTGGGTAACCTATGGCTTCTTGGAGGAGCAGCATTATCTCCTGTATAGGGTAACTTCAATTAAAATGATTTAAATGAAAAAAATATAGGTGCCTTGTAACATAGTAGGTTTGCAAATGGCTTTTTCAGATATCCATAGTGTTGGTTTTTCTTCCCTCTACCCACTCCTCTGCTCTACCTTTCCACCTCTTCCATCCCTCTTCTCACCTAAACTTCCCTCCCCACTAATTGCCTTTTCCCTTTCAGATCATCTGTGTTGTACTTTCCCCCTCCCTTAATATCTTTCTTGTCTCTTCCCACTAGTGGTCTTCTGCTAGGAGAAATCTTGGAAGGGCATTTGTTTTTGTTTTGTTTTGTTTGTTGGGTTTTGGTTTTTTAAAGACTGGCTCTAACCTGGCTGTCCTGGAATGCACTGTATAGAACAGGCTGGTCTGGAGCTCAGAGAGATCTGCCTGTCTCTGTTCCTAGCATTGGAATTAAAGGCATATTCTACCATGCTTGGCTTAATTTTTGTTTTTATTCATGAATATACCATATCTTCTGAGCTCCTAATTATGATCATATCATAAAACTTCTGACAGTGCAGTCACTAAAATGAGTCACTGACAATAAATCTTTATGGGTTGCTTTGTAATTTTTAGATGACACTCAAGTTTTACTCTGAGTGCTATAAATATACAGATTGTTTATCAAGTTTGAAATTTGTGGCCTTGCAATAGGTAGCTATTTGTTTTGAGATGAACAACATCAAAAGTAAAGTTCATATATTCACAAAGTTATAATAAAATGCACAGACACAATCCAATTCACAAAATGAAATTCTTCATTATTTGGTGGTGGCCTTTTCATGCGTGTTAAAGTATGCGTATCCTGTGAAGTCCTGTGCTATTTTCTTGGACTCAAGAATGATTACATTCTTTGAGTGGTCCATTAACTGGCTGTTGAGTGAAGTGTAGTGGCCATTCTCTCTCTTAGATCTGTGCTGACTTTCCCAGAAGATGAAAGACCAGATGGAGTCAGCTACCGTGAGATTTAATAATACCCTCAGACCTACTCACAGTGTAAAACAAATGAGGTGTTCATTTATGGGATGTGCTTTTCAGTATTTTCAGCCTGAGGTTGATCTAAGTAACTCAGAGTGCATAAAAGTAAAACTGCAGCTAATGGGGCCTTTGTGTTTGCATTCATTATTTGCCCAATAAATAAGTATGAACATCAGTTTAACCTAAAACGGCAATCATGTATTTTAACCAGTTGTAAAACATTCCCTGAAATGAAGGCTGACATGACCTTAACCCAAACAATTGGTTATAGACCTAAACAAGTAGCGTGGTTTGAAAGATATATTTGGTGACCACATTATGGGTTGTTTAATTTTAAACAATAGCACATGTAAAGGCAATGATTCAGAGAGAAGGAAATAGGCAGTGATGGAATTCCATGCATGAGATTTAGTGCTCAGTATTGAACTGAGAAGACCAGAGATGATTTCTCTCCCAGTCTCTTTACAAAGCCTAATTATCTACAAAGGCCAGTTCATGGCTATAGCCCCAACCTCAGGACCAGAGGCAGGAGGATATGAGTTTGAGAACTTCTTCAACAACAAAATGATATTCTGTGTCAAAAAAATCTAAGAGGAAAATTGGATAAATAATAGTTTGTTTGATTTTGAGCTTATAATGCCACAAAAGATAACAAATAAACTTGTCTAAAAATACATATGTAGCAGATGTGCATCTTAGTCTCCCTGTGGGTCTTGAACAACTGGAGTAGGGACTATCACAAAAATTGCTGTCTGTCCGTGGAATGTGTTTGTCTAGCTGGGCTGTCTCATCTGGCCTCAGTGGAAGAGGATGCACTTAGCCTTGCAGAGAGTTGAAGTGCCAGGGTGGCAGGGATACCCAAAAGGGTCCCCACCTGCTCAGAGGAGAAGAGAGGAGGGGATAGGGGAAGGATTGTGGGAGGGATGGCCGACCAGGATAAGGGCAGCGAGTAGATGTAAAGTGAATAAGTAAAATATAAAATTAAATTTTTAAAAAAGGTACAAATTTTTTAAATGTTTTATAAATACTTTATGGCTCATAGACGTACCTTCACATTATGTGGTATTACTTAATTTAAACTACATGTGTATATATTGAAATTTTCAGTGACTACATTTATGGGAAGAAAACTTTCAGAAAGGCATTTGTGTGAGTCCACTTTTCTACAATCATGGTTCTGATGAAGCATCTGAGAAGGTTAAGGGTTAACTTGTCTTGACAGTTCTATATCTCTAAGGATGTATAAGTCTATAGCACATGAGAATGTCAGCCCCAGACTGTCCTCTATTTGGCATGTGGAGCTCAGTAGCAAATCATATCAGCTGTACAAATAAGTAGATCCAGGATTGCTGGGCTCCTGTGCCTCACAACTCAAAGCAAATCTTTTTCAGTGTACTGTTGTTTAGCCTTCAAATGATTGTAGATTTTTATATTTAGTATCAGTGGTCAACAGAAAATGACCACAGAATGCATGGAAAAATAAACTCACCCTATCCTCAAGAATTAGAAAAGAGAAACACAAAAAATATAAATAGATTCACAGAGAATCTAGATAAATGCAGCTGTTTGCAGGACTGCCAGATGATGGGCCTGCAGTGTTCAAACAATGGAAAGGCATGATACACTATATAACGTGAGCAATGAACATGTACAGAACAGGAAATTGTGAAAGAATGATCATAACTGAAATTTAAGTACTCTGATGGGAAATTTAGTGAATTAAAAGAATGAAATACAACTTTGAAATTGCTGGAAAGCTAAAGAGTGGAAAAGAATAACCATAAAGGCAACAGAATGTATGTGTATACAAACAGAACACACTTATATTTATGTATGTATTTATGTATATATGCATGTGTATATGTACATATATAGAGTATACACACACACACATACACACAAATATATATATATATGTATATATATATCAGAAAGAAAATAAGACAGAAGCAACAATAAACCTAAGAAAATTATAAATTCATAAAAGACATAAAATCAAAAATCCAAGAACACCTATCAAATCCAGTGAGGATATATTAAAAAAGCAAATTAAAAAATTTAAATGCAGCAAGCTGAAAACCAGATGAAAAGGAAAATCTTAAGCATGTGCAGCAAAAACATCCATTTCTTCCCAAGATGCAATCCTCTGATTGAAAGTCACTATCTGCAGAATACTTTGAATCCAGATGGCAACAAAGTAGGCTCAATGCATGCTATTTGGTTTTCATGCTTAGGAAGACCCCGTGCTTTGAAATGGCTTCTTAAAACACTGGCTGGCTGGGCCTGGCCATGCCACCCTATACAGTACTCAGAGCATACACTGGGATGGACTTGTCCTTGACCTTGTCAGAGTACTGCCCTTGTGACTGTTAGCAGCAAGACTTTCAATCACTCATTTTTTCTTATTTCCTTTGGAATGCTTACTGGTCTCCTAACCACACACTGATTCAACCAAATGTCATACTGAGCTTTGGATCTGTGTTCATGCTTCCAGCTCAGAGGCCTTGCCTAAGCTTCACATTAGGGCTCTCTGGTTACTAAATATTCTTTGATTATTGACATGAATTTTGTCAAGAAAAGTACTGGCACAATGGTGTATATTGACTTTTCTAATGTCAATTGCAAGAATTTTCAGAGATCCATGGTATTGACTGTACATTTCCAAATGAAAAGGGATCAGAACAGATATCTGCCTCCGAACCCACTGTCACTAGCCACAGGGCACATGTTTACCTCATTCTGCATTTTTTTTTGTCAGTAGCTTAATTACTACTGATGGTGTCTTACTTACTTTTCTATTACTGTGATGAGACACCATAACCAAAGAAATTTATTGAAAAAAAAAAAGCATTTGTCTTGCTTATATTTTTGAAGGATTAGTCAATAATTGGCATGGCAAGAAACATGATGGCAAGCATGTAGGTATGGTGCTGGAGCAGTAGCTAAGAGCTTACACCTTGATCCTCAGGCAGCAGTCAGAGAGAGGATGAGACTGGACCAAGGAGGGCTTTTGAAACCTCAAAACACACCATCAGTGACATATCTCCTTCAACAAGGTCACACCTACTAATCCTTCCAAAAGAGTCTACCAACTAGGTACTAAACTTTCAAATACATGAGCCCATGGGTGCCCTTCACATTCAAACTATTATAAAATCTCAGTAGTTCTTCCTATAAGAGTCCTCTTCAGACTCTAATTGAGGAATGTCTTTGTTCTCTAGCCTGTTTCCAACAATTTGGATGAGGGATAGTATTCATTGTGTAAATGGCTTGATTCCTTGTTCTCTGCCTTTTCACTGATGTATTGTGGGAAATCAAGAGTTTGGTCCACATCAAAACAGCCAAATAGCTAAGACACATTTAGACAAAAGAAGCAAATATGGTACTGATAGCAAAATAGAATTGAAGAGAACGTCAAAAGACACATGATTATATTCATACAAACCCAATCTAAAGTCAACATTCAAAAGCACCAAATGTATGAATTATTTGGTAAATAATAGTAAGATATTATTTTTCATGTGAAATAGAAACTAATCAATTTTCAATTGATGAAAATTTGAAGCATGCAGAAAAATAAACATGTAGCAGAATACCTCTATGCTCATGAAATTGAGTCCATAAACCCAAATACCTGTTTGTATTCATCTGTCACTTTAGAGCAATTCTAAATGCACACCAGAATAAGAAGGCATGATAAGTACCTTGGATAGGTAACAGTTTAAAGGTCTGTACAATGCTTTGTTAAGCTGCCCATTATCAAGAATTTCTAAATACTGATAATGGGAAAGTTTGCAAAGATAATGGTGTGCATCTATTATGCCCAAACAGCTCTGGTATTAGACATATGTAAAAGGAAATCCTTTTGGGTTTTTTTTTCTCCCATGAGAACATTTTTACAGAATCAAAATGTCCATCTCTAGAAGAACAGAAAAATAACATGATTTTATTTAGTGAAAGTTATATGCATATAGATATTTGGTATGTTGTGGCAGGATTTTCCCTGTTCAATCTGTTTAAATACTAGTGCAGCAGGAGGCCTGTAACTAAACAGGGAAAGAGGAGACAGAGCTAAGAGTTGCAGAAAGAGTGATGAAGGAGAGAGGAAGAAGAAAGTAAGATGGAGGACTGGAGGACAGGTAGGAAGAAGATCCTGATCCCACGTGGTGTTAAATAGCCACAGGTAGTTATGAATATCATATAGGGTTAGAATAATTGGGATGACTTGTCTAATCTAGGTGGGCAGCTTGTATCATTATCAATTGGCTCTGAATTTATTATGTAGGCATCCTGTGAATTGAGAATTTATTGATCTATAAATCTGAATGTTTAATTATAAGTTTCTTGAGTTTTGTTTTACTGGGTTGCTAGAATGTGGGACCTCTGTCCACAGAGGGTTTATGGCTGAGAAGGAACTAGCGGCTTTTGAGGCAAGCAAACCAGAGCTGGGAAGACTGCAATTGGTCACTTCATGGGGCTAGCCATGTAGGCAACAGAGTTGGAGGGCAGAAAGTAGCTATATCAAGCATGGGAATGTGCTGTGCTCTTTCTTAATATTTCCTGCAACAATATGTAATGATTTTTCTTTTAGTGTTAAGATTTAATTAAGTCACATGCTTAGAATGTTCATGTACACTCCATATACACTCTATCTATATGACCAAGAATGCAGGAGAATCATGCTGTGTCTGCTGAGAGTTCTTTGAAACAGTATCACACAGCAGTAGTGAGCATCCCTGGAGTCCTGATCTTGACTTCTGAATACCATTTTATAATGAAACAACCCAAGATACCCTGGAGAAATAGTTGGTTCTAGGACCGGAACAGTGAAATACAGGAATATCCTAAAGCATCTTGTAGTTCTAAGAAGTGAGAAGTACTTTTAAGCCTAAAGAATGAAGCATAGGAAAACTTCCAGGAGCCAGTGGGAACAGTTCTAAATTGCTAAACAGTTGGAACAACAAACCAAAACATTGAATTTTGTACCAAGTAATAAAATGTATTTAAGAACACACAACACTAAATGGTTATGCACCTGAGCAATACATGAGAGATACAACTTTTCTTATAGTAAAATTCACCATGCTTTTGGTAGATACTAATTGCTTGAACTTGCATGAGTCTCCACCAGAGTATAGGTTGGGCTTTGTAACTTTCTTCTATATAGCAGAATAGGAGAAAAAGACAATATCATGATTCTGTTGGAAAACCCTGACAGATAATACCTTCCAGGACTAAACCTGAGATGATACGATACTATCATTTCTCTCTGAAGGCCTCTTGCAGACACTCCTGACCTCAGTTTCACCATTACAAAACCCCTGGACAAAACCAAGTTGAAGGATACCTAATGAGATACCTGATCTCTGCCCCTCATGACTGTTAAGGTATAGCGTTTCTCAGGGGAGAAGGATGGGACTTAAGAGCTTCAGGAGTGAAAACCAACCAACCATATAAGATTGGGCCTTTGGTAACAGTGGAAGGATTAGGAGTCTCAGGAGTACTGAAGCAGAGTATTTGCTAGCAGGAGAAGGTGTAGGAGTTTGAGCTAGTCATGCAATATCATAATCAAAAAAAAATCTGTAGTGGGGAGTTTAGCTCTACCACTTTGACTCCTGATGTGTCCCACTTCCATCCACTTGCCTAGGAGCTCTTTGGATTCACTAATGAAAGACACACACACACACACACACACACACACACACACACACCAGTTAATTTTTAGTATGCCTTTGCTATCTCAAAGGCTGGGTAGTTCTAATCCTCCCTGTGGCTAGCACACATTTTCCTGTCTGTAATCCTGGCTTACCGTCCTTTATTTGTATATTTTATCTTTGTTGCCTTGGCTCCCTCAGGGTGGCACCCTTGTCTCTGCTTCCCAAGATGCTTCTGGAAAACCCTTCCATGGGCTGCATCCCTTCTCACCGACATTTCTGGTGATTTTCCTTATGCAGCTCTAAATCTAATCTGTCTTCCTCCAAATCCTGGCGATTCTCCTCTCCTTCCTCTCCTTTGGTTCTTAACCCGAGCAAATCTCAAGGTCCCGCCTCAGTCTACCTGCCTAGTCATTGGCCATTGTCTATTTATTGATTGATCAAAACCCAATTGGGGACAAGTACCTTCAATGTTTGGACACGCAAATTCCTGATTTGGGGTGAGGGATTAATTTTAAAAATTAGAGCCAATCCCCAACATTAAGATATCACAGATGTCACATAATAGAGGAAAACAAAACCTTTTCACTAAGATCTTGGGCAGGATTTAGGAACAGACAATGAATGCTGGGATAACCCAGAAACAAGTGGCATTGAGGAACAGGGGTTTCCAAGAACAGCATACTAATTTTACTGATGAACTATGTCCATATCCAATAAACAACAAGAAAAAGATAAGGCAACTTGGGGACTCTGCTTATAATCTTTGAAACTTTATTAGGAATTGGTAGTTATTCTAAAGTAAGTGTCTATTTAAAATTATATGTTAGCATGACACATCCTTCAGAGGAGCCATAACTTGGGTCACTGGCCATTCCACATGTTGGTGAGAATGTGAAAAAGAAGTAACCCCTGATATGATTATTCACAGTGAAGTAAGTTGATCTACTTGAAAACTGCTTGGTACTCCCTTAAAAAACTTAACACACTGTTATTAGTCCCCCAAATTAAGCCCCTTCATGACTATAAGAAAATTGAAAACTATCTTACAAAAAGGTGAACACAGCTGTTTATAGTATCTGTGTTCATAAAGGCTAAATTTAAGAAGTAACCATGTCGACAGTCCTAGGTGAGGGGATAAAACAGCATGGTAACGTCAAACAGTGAAAATTTACTCAGCAATAAGAAAACAAGCAATGAACCCTTATGAAGATAGAGCAAAAATGTGAACATGCATCACTCCATGGAAGAAGCCAAACTCCTAGGGGACATTCCTTAATTCCAATCATATAGCATTCTGGAGACAGCAGGCAGAGCAGAGGTCAGCAGTCATCATGTTTGGGGTTGGGAGAGAGGAATGTTCATTGGACTGAAACTGGCTTGCAAGTTATAGTAGGTTCATATCATTACAAACTTGTCCAGATCATGCTTGTTCGTTAGTACTGGCCATTGCCACTCTGTCCCACTCCTTACTCCTCTCATCTTGGTTCTCAGTTTCAATATGTCTAAACTCCCATCTAGAATTATCAAAAAAAAAGCTTACTTTTCTGTGGCAACATTGAGAAATCTGAATGAAATATTTACATCCAAAACTTTCTAGTTTGGGTATGGCATCATAAGCCTAGAAATCTCTGGACAAGATATAATTTTACCTTGCAATGTTTGCTTGACCATGACCTAACTAACATAAAACACTAAGCATTACATTTCTTTCCACTTGATATAGTATCGTCAGGTAGCATCTTCATATGTATATTTATTTAGCATATGGGAATGTAATTGAGGTAGAAAACAGAAGCTTCAAGCATTCTATTAGACATCTAGAATTTTAAAAGTTTACTTCATGATCTCATAGCACAAAAAATCAATTGGTCAAAATGATGAAATACCATGGACACTCTACCCTGCTCTGCTGAGGGCTGTGCAGATGCAGGAGGATGATCCCTACTGATCAAACTGATCTTTGCTTGACCATTGTCCAACATTTTGTAAACTAGAATGCAGATGGCATAATGTCTTATAATTTTAAATACTGCTTGTTGGGCAACATGGCATACAGACATGTGCAAATGAAATGCAGAACTCTTACAGTTGTGAGAGAAAGCTACAGTATAGTTCACAAAGGACTATAAAGGATCAACTCACTGGAGCTGGAAGGACATGTGGATGGAAGTTATAGAGTTTGTACAACTCCTGATGGACCTGGCAATTTGTACAGTTGTCAGGGGCTGCCAAAAATGCTTAGCACTTGGCCAAAGACCGTTTGGGACTGATGGGGAGTGTGCCAGAACCTTGGGTTTAGACTTGCACTATAGCTTAAGAAAGGAAATTACTTCCACAGCCTTATAACCAAGTCCAGAAAAGATTAGTAGTTGTAAATCAGTGGATTCACACACACACACACACACACACACACACACACACACACACACCTCAAAGCATGAGAGAAAACATGCAGTACTTGTCTTTTTTGAATCTGGCTTACTTCAGTTATTATGGTAACCTCTATTTCCATCATTTTCTTCCTGAAGATAATATTATATCATTTTCTTCTCTCTCCACATCTTTCCCTTAACTCACTGTATTTTGTTTTCTGGATGCTCACCACTCAGTCTTGAGTGAAGTAGAGTCTCAGTGTGGTTTAAATTTGTGATTTATTGATAACTGTAATTGGTGAATTATTTTTTTATGTATTTTGAGTTATTAGTATTTCTTGTTACAACTTCATGCTCAGATCATTTTCTCATTGACTAATGATTTTGAATTTCTGCTGATCAATTTTTTCTGGGCTCTAAATATGAATTCTGCATCAAGTGCTTGTTCATACACACATTATAAAAGCTTCACACTGCTACTTGTTGCTGAACTCCTTTTCTGAATGAAAGATATGAATCTCATTTGATTCTTCTAGATGTGCACGTCCATTTTTCTGAGCATCACTTGAAGAGTTTGCCTTTCTTTAATGGATTTTCTTTTTTACATAAAGTGGCTAAGGCTGTGAATTGGAAGAAGAGTGTCAATTATATTGTATAAATTGAATTAATGTATTGAAAATGTGTTTTGTGCTGCTGTCATCCTGGCTTTGATACTGTGGCTATGATAAAATGTGAAATGAGATTTTATAAAATTCCTGTCATTGTGTCATTGTTTTTTCTGCTTAGGAATCATTCTGATCACTTAGAGAGTTTTTTTTTTTCTTGCTTCTATGTGAATATATTAGCTGTTTTTCTTTATCTGTGATGACTGTCATGGAAGTTTGGTGGGGTTTGAATGTATAGGTCATTTTTAGTAATGTAGTCCTTTTTGAACTATTGTTCTGCAAATCCACAGGCATTGGAGGTCTTTCTATCTTCTGTTGTTTTCCTCAAGTGTTTTCATCAGTATTGAAAGTTGTCACTATAGTGGTCTTTCTCCTTCTTCTTCCAGCTTACTCGTAGGTATATTTTATTAAGCTATTATCCTTTGAATGTTTTTACTGATTTCTTCCTCAGCAAGTTTGTTAATGGCATATGGCAAAGCTACTCATTTTGCATGCTGATTGTTATTCTTATATTTTGCTGAGATTGTTTAATCAGAAGTAAGAACTTCTATTGGAAGGGAAGTGTCAAGAAAATACCACAGGACATTCCCAGCCCTAACTTGGCCCTGTATGACAGGAAGTAAACAAGTAGGTCGTAGAGAGATGGAAGAGGAAGAGAATCTAAGCAGTTTGTGTGCCATAAAGAAAGACAGAACTGGTGAAGTGAAGGCAATTGCTGTCAATGTTCCTTGGTAAACAGTGAATTACATTATTGATGGACAATCAATAAAGCCAGTAACAAACACAAGTACCAGTGGGCCTGTGCCTTCTTCCTTTGAGAAAACCAACAGCCTTGTGAGTTGCTGGGACTCCCAGAGCTCCATCCTAGCCAAGGAAGAAGAACAGAACCTGCAAAGTGGGGACCCACAACTGACTCAACATTCCCTGATGTGTTTGCTTCTCATCATCAGCCCATTTGTTAACCTCTCTAGTTGGTTATGGTGAAGATTCAACCATGAGACTGGAGTATTCTATGTTGAGTAGTTTTTCTGTGCTGTGCTTAATTTTGTCTAGAGGTTTATTTCCTTTGGAATCTTTGGGCTGGACAGACATTCAATCATCCTACCTTTCAAAAAAGATGTCATTGCTGAAGCAGTGCATGAAGGGGCCACTTTGATGAGGATGAGCAAGTATGTGATAGAGAGGTTAGAAAGAAAGAGAAGCAAAAGTGGTTTGTGCACTATAAAGAGATGGTGAGGAAAAGCTTGATGTTAGTACCTTTATGCAGCTGCCTGGTATATATTGTGTGACACACCAAGAAACACCACAACTTCCATGGTGAGATGGTTTTTCATATGTTTGTTTTGTTTTGTTTGTTTGTTTTTAGGTGGGGATGCAGATATGGACAGATGGGAAGATGGGTCGGATTGGGGTGCATAATTGATTCACAAAGAATCAATTAAAATTCAAAATAAAAAAATGAGCTTTGAAAAAAAACCACTTCTATTGGAATCTTTTCTTAGAACAAAATCTTATCTTTCTCCAATGGAGAGAATTTTACTTCTCCCTTTTCTTTTATATCCTTCATATATTTCCCTTGCTGTAGTTCTCTGGCCAAAACTTCAAGCTCTATATGAACAAGTAGAGAGAGGGAATGGATACCCTTGTCTCATTCCAGATACTGATGGGAGTACTTTCAGTGCTCACCCATTTAGTACAATGCTGGATCTACAGTTATGTATGTCTGTTTATGTATGTATTAATTTGAGGTGTTAGTATGTCTGTAGGTTTATTTATGTACCTTCTAGTTCTGGTGTGTTTATGTGTTCACATGTGTGTATATGTGGGTGTGTGTTTGTATATATGAGCTTCTTAATTTCATTGGCATTTGTCAAAACATGCCTATTTTTATAACGGGATTATGAAAATTTGGGTTCTCTTTTTTGTCTCTTTTGGCTAAGGATCTGACAATCCTGTTTGCTCTGTCAATGAACAAATTCTTTGTTTCACTGATCTTTATGTGTTATTCTTTTAGCCTTATTTCCCTTAATATATGTCTTATTTTTTCTTTACATATTTCTTGTTTGTTTTGTTTTGCTTGCTTGTTTCTCCTAGACTTGAATCACTAAGTTATTTATTTAGTAGTTCTAATCTTTTTATATAAAAACTTGCACCATTGACATTTCCTCTTAGAACTTCCTTTGCTATATCTTGTTAACTTTAATAACTTGTACTTTCTTCCAAATTTGACTGTGGGAATTTACACTTTTCCTGACTTCTTCAATGATCCATGATCATCCAAGAGTATATTTTTCGATCTCTGTGTCTTTGTGTAGTTTCTCTTATAGTTATTTGCCACTATGATCTAATAAGATAGAAGAAATTGTTTTGATCCTTTTGTACTGTGTGACCTATGATGTCATCTATTTTAGAGAAAGTCCAATGGGTAACTGAGAAGAATGCGAAGTTATTCTTCTGCAGCTATTGAATGCAGTGCTTTGTATAATTCTGTTTAGTCCATTTGATCTACAGTGCAGCTGATCTCTGAAGAGTCTTTGTTCTTTTTATGTCTGGATGACCTGGTTATTGGTAGCAGTGATGTAATAAAGTCACCTATCACTTTATTAGGACATAGCTATCCTTCTATATCTATTAGTGTTTCTGTAATGAATTAGGAAGCTCCAGAAGTAGTATATAACCGTTTATAATTATTATATGTCGGATAAATTGTTCCCTTTATTCATCTTTTCCAGTTTAGCTTTGAAATATACTTGAGAGCAGAACAACCATGACTATACTATAGTCTGCCTCCTCTTGATCTTAGTAATTATGTCTTTCCTTATTGTGAACTGTCTTATTCACAACTGACAGTTGAATCTCGTGTTTTGTAGCTAATCAACTCATGTGTGTGTGTTTAAATTGGAGAGCTATGGGGCAAAGTTAGCTGATCAATGTTTATATTCCCTTATTTACATGAGAGGCTTATTTGTTTTCTATATTGCACACAATTAATTCTTTCCTAGTTTTTGTCCACATATTCTTATTGTGAAATTTATTCTTCCCTGTGTTATTGTGACTTAATTTTTCATTCTTCCTCATCTGTGCTTAGGATTCCTTTAGATATCCCTTGAATCATTGGCTTATTGGTTATGATTTTCTTACTTTATGGTTCTCATAAAATATTGTTATTTCTTTGTCAATTTTAAAACAACTTTACTAGATGGAGAAATTTTGGTGACATTTATTTTCAGTGTTTTAAATCTATCCCTTAATGCCTACCTTACTTCTAAGGTTACTGTTGTGAAGTCTGATGTTATTCTGATTTATTTGCCTTAATAATTGAATAGGTCTTTTTCTCTTATAGCAGTGAATATTGTTTCTTTATCATATAATTTGACTCTTTGATTATTATGTGTCCTGGGAAAGTTTTTCTTTGGTCATGTCTGCTGTTGTTCTGAATGCTTTGTCATAGGATGACCATTCATTTCTCTTGATTTAAGAAATGTTGTGCTTCAATATAATATATAGATTTTTCTATGCTTTTAGTTTTTATTTTCTGTTCTACCACATGAATTATTTGGGTTGATCTGTATCAAATATCATAGATCTTAGAATTTATATTTGTGATTATATTTTCATTGTTAATATTTATATGTAGTATTTTATTTCATTTCAACCCCCTATATTCTGTCTTGTACTTGGTGTTGTTTGCTGCAGTGGATTCTACAATGTTTATTGTCTGATTCACTAATGTTTTAATTTCCAAAATTTCTGTTTGGCTCCCTTCCAAATCTCCTTGCTAAATTTCTTTTCCATATCATGGTTTTTCTCATCTTTGTTGCTCACTTTCTTCTTCATCTCTTGAATTTTCCTGCATGTTATAAGTCTGCCTTCTTGTCTATCAGATGTCATTGATCAGTTTTTAAATTTAACATTCAATCCTTCATCTGGAATTCTACCCATTTCAGTACCTTTGAATGTAATAGTTGAGTTACTATCCTTTCAAGAAATCATTATAGTAGTAGTAGTAGTAGTAGTAGTAGTAGTAGTAGTAGTAGTATATTGTCTCCTGTTGCAAGTTACATATCTGTTGGCAATGATAGTTCTTCCACTTTTATTTTGTCTTCTTAGTGAACAGCAGTAATTCACATAACTTTATCAAAAAAGAGGAAGTTATTTTATGATCAGACTAAAGCAATTACAAAAATATACTTTCAAATTTTTAAAGCCAACTCCCAAAATACCAATGTTCATGAAAATGTTAAAACAATATGAAGTATGGAGTTGAACATAACTTGTGGTGTGGCACCTCCTAAAACTCAAAAGCATTTGCATAGCTAAAAAGTAAGTTCAGTGAAGAGGAAGCCTATGGAATGGAAATAAATCTTTTCCAGCTATAAATACAACAGTGTATTAATATCCAGATTATATAAGGAAATAAAAAAGTCAATGTCAACAAAACAAATGACCCATTCAAAAATGGACTTGGGATCTAAACACAGAGTTCTTAAAATAAGAAATAAAGAAGGCCAAGAAATATCTCAAAATGAATTCATGAAAATTAGCAATTAGGGAAATGAAAATCAAAACATTTTTGAGATTTTATCTTACTGTAATCAGAAAGAGAAATATCAATAAAGTAAACTACAACAAATACTGGAGAGGACTTCAGAGAAAAAGAACTCTCATTCACCATTGTCTGGATACCAAATTGGTCCAGCCACTTCAGAAAAAGGTATGAAGTGTCCTCAGAATTCTAAAAACAAATTTACCAGAGTAATTCCCCTACTTTTCATATGCCCAAAGGACTCAACATATTACTACACAGATATTTACTTAGCTGTGTTCATTGCTTCTCTATTTACAATAATGAGGAAACAATCTAATGTCCTTTAATCAATGAATGGATACTGAGAGTGTGGTATACATACATTATGAAATACTACTAAGTTGTAAAGGAAAATAAAATAATAAACATTGCAGTTAAAAAGATAGAGTTAGAAAAAATCTGTACCCAGAAAGACACATTACTTCATTTTCCCGCTTATTTGTGGTCCTATCTCTGACTCTCCAGAAATGAGTATATAACTTGGAGTATCCACAGAACCAATAATAATCACAGGGAATCATTGCAAAAGTGAAGTATAGGAAGCAATAGAGAGGGGAATACCAGGATACAAGTGAATTGAAGTGGAAAATGAGAAAAATAGTGGTATTCAGTTAGGAAATGGGGATGGAGATAAATACAGAAGGAGGGAGGCAGGTAGAATAACTGTATGAGTTTATGAGAAAAGTCATAGGAGATAATGTAATTAACTATCTAAAATCTAAAAATACCTATAAAACATGTACATATTTATTTTAAATGAAAAATTCCTATATCATATGAAAATGCTCTCCCCAAACAGCCATAAAACATCTGGCAAGACTTCCAAAACTAAACATGAGAAGCCCTCTTTAAAGTTCTTGGTCAGGATTGTCCAAGAGATGCCCAGAACACTATAGGTTGTTGCTTCCCAGAGGTGGAAGATACATCACTGAAACCACTATGAATTTCTGACACTGGACCCAAAAGTCTTGATTTGGATCTGACATAAAAGGTTCCTTCATAAGAACTAAAATTTTGGTGCCAGAAGTTGCCATGAAAGATGCCAAGGCAAGGAAGCAATCAATTGTCTAGCACAGCTGCAGAGCCATGAGCCATAACAGTGACCAGAAGGGCAAGAAAACACTAAGTATACAACCATAGCACGTATACCTAGATTGTAAACAACAGTTCTATAATTGGATGTAAGGCCCACCCAACAAGAGGAAAATCATATCTGGTACTGAAAACTAAGCAAACTATCCAGGGCTAAGGAAGTTATGGATCTCTGAGGAGAACTTATAACCACCACTTTACTAAACCAGAAAAATCCCTAGCTATTTTCTAAATATTTATTTATATACAAACAGATAAGTGTAGTTCTCACCTTTCATCAAGGAAAGTCTTCTTTGCAATAGAGATCATTAAAGAATATCACAACCAATTGAAGTGCTGAGTTGTAGCACCTTGTCCTTACAAATATGTCTACAAAACAGCTCCCAAATCTAAGTCTCTGGAATCATTTTGGAAGCAGTGGTAGAAATATTATAAGGGTAGGGTATCAGTTAGTTTGCTATTTCCTGGGATTTGTTTCCTGGGAATTTCAGAACCCACACAAATAAATCTCACCACCGTGGTTGGCCAAACATGAGCTGAACAAGGATAACATGAGTAAGCATGATACCTACACAAAGAGCTACAGTCAACAAAGGAATGCTGAGAGTAGGAGAAATAGTCCTACCTAGGGAAGAACACACAAATTGATTATCTAAAATCAAATGGTCAGCCCTGAAAACATACACCAAAGTAACATTATACAAAGAAGGTTGTATTTGTCTTTAAGTATATATTTGTATGTACACACACACACACACACACACACACACTCAATATGTGGAAAGAGTGAAGAGAAGGGGGAATTGATATAATCATATCAAAATTATCTCAAAAAAATTTTTTAAAACAATCATACTGGATGTCTTACCATACCAGACTTCAGCTTATACTGCAAAGTGTAGGAATCAAAACAGCATGCTCCCTCCACCCCCAGCCCCAGAAATGGACTGGGGGTGATAATGTTCTTATATCTGTCAGGAGCACAGCAGATATAGTTCAATATACCTTGATGCCTGCTTTGGTGGTTAAAGCTGCCTAAGATTCACAAAAATCAACTCAATTCACGTCAAATTCAGGCAGTGCAGCACAGGAAGCAGAAGATAGACAGAGACCTGCAGACTGCTGCTGTGCTACCTGCAGACCTGCCCTCCAACACATAGCACAGACAAGCTATAGACACTCACTTGCACAGCACAGATGGAGGATGTTGCTCAGGGGCCTGCCAGCCACTTGATCAACCTGCAGTGGGAGCTACCACAGTATGCTAATACGTGGTAGTCAGGTGGGAAGAGAAGTGGAGCAGCTTGAGTATTATGAAGAGAGATGGAAGTGGGGACTCGAGGGTGGAGAGGAGTAACCTGTCATGATTGGCCAGCCCTGCTACTGAGGGCTATGTCTGAGTCCGTGGCTACAAAATGAGAGAGGTTGGTGTCAATATCAATGGTTCTTATTACCACTAAAAACCACAAATATGTACGTAGTCAGGGCAACCACTGGGGGCCAATTAGATTGTGCAGGGATGTGTATAGAACTTGCCCCAATCTCACTAGCTGTGGCATTCTGGAGAGTTAGCCCCATCTCTGACCACAGGCAGCACTGGGGAGAACAGGCCATACACCTAAGCCAGGCAGCACAGTGGAGCTGTTCCTGGTGACAGGGGAGTAGGTGAGTCAGCCCAAAGGGTGCAAGTGTGGGAGTGCTGACCCTGACTCTTATCTGCCATGGTATGGCATGGAAGCAGGAGTGATACCTCCCCCTGTTCGTCATTACTTCTGGCAGTCAGAAAAGCTGTCCACAGGGTCGTGAGCTCAGGACAGCTATCCCTGACCCTTATCAGCTGCAGTACTTGGGAGAGCAGGCCTTGCATCTCACCTAGACAGCACAGCAGAGCTGACCTTGGGTGGGGGCACAGGTGAGCCAACCCAGAAAGAGAGGAGGGAGAAAGGAGGGAGGGAGAGAGAGAAAGAGAGAGAAGAAAGAGAGAGCCTTACACCCCTTGCCCTTCACCACCTGAGCCAGTTGAGAGAAATAACTGTGGGGTTATGAGAGCTGAAGAACTAGTCCTGACCCTTCACTTATAGCACTAGGGGGAGCAGGCCCTGCACTGTCTGGGAAGTAGAATGTATCTGGCCCTGATGGCATGGATGCACCTGCTCTGAAGGTGTGAAAGTGGTAGAGTTGACCCAGCCCCTTAGAGGCTGCAGCACTTGGGAGAATGGGCCCTGAACCTTGACTAAGCAGTACAGTGGAGCTGCATCTGTAGGCAGGGGTGTATAAGAGCAGGAGAACTGGCCCTGTCACCCTGCCAGCTGATGGCAGCCTTGTGTGACCTAGCTGAAGCAGTGTTGGCCAGCATGCCCTGGTAAAGCAGATGAGGGAGAGCTGGTGAGCTAACTCGCTCAACTACTACCCAGGCACAGATTCCAAACTCTGAATTTTCCCACCCCAAAATCTATACCATCCACCAACCATGAAAAAGCCAGTACTACTGTCCTTAAGCTTCAGGATCTGCATGAAACAGGGCAACAACAGGATGACTGGGTGGCCTAATGAGGGTCTAATATTTATGTTGTCACAGAAGCCAAATAACTTGAACCAGACCCAAAGACTCATTGCAATGAATGTTTGCAAGTGAAGATGTGTGGACAGGGGAATATACTGTGGGACAAACTGTGACATCCTATAGCTTGCATGATGGGATATATTCTATGCTTTGATTTTGTTAATGTTCTTATTGATGATGGTGGTGGTAGTGGTGGTGATGGAGGTGGTAGTGGTGGTGGTGGTGGTGGTGGTGGTGTGTGTGTGTGTGTGTGTTATCTTGGGGGGGAGGTTGAAAGGGCAAAGACCAGATATGAGGGGAAAAGGAGATGATTGAGACTGGGGTGCATGATGTGAAACTCATGAAGAATCAATATTTTTTTGTTTTTAATTAAAAAAGAAAATAGCATGTCAGCAGTGAAAAACAAGACCTAGAGACCAGTGGACTAGAGTAGAGGACCCAGACATGAACCTGCACTATTCTGCCAATGGGTTTTTGACAGAGGTGCTAAAAATATACATTAGAGGGAAAACAGCCTCTTCAATAAATGTTCCTGACTGACAAAATGGGGTTCCCAAATAGAATAATCAACCTATATTGCTATTTCTCACCCTGGATGAAAGCCCACTCCAAATGGACCAACGACTGAACATAAGACCCAAACCCTCTGAAAGTAATAGTGATAAAAAGTACTGAATGCAGTTCAAAATAAACATCTCAGTAAGGCCTTTATGAAAAGGACTCTAGTAACTTAAGAAATAAAGCCAATTAAAAACGGGACCTCATGAAATTGCAAAGCTTTTGCACAGTAAAAGAAACTATCAGATGAATAAACAGCCCACAGAATGGGAAAAAAAGTCTTTGCTATCTGTATACCTCATAGAGGATTTATATCTAGAATACACAAACAACAACAAAAATAGCAATCAATCAATCTATCCAGTCAATAAATGAGCCATCTTTAAAAGATGAAAGACAAATGGATAGTAAACATGTGAAAGTATTCATTAGTCAGCAGCAGGATGCTTATTAGAACTACATTGATGTCTTAGTCAGGGTTTCTATTCCTGCACAAAACGTGAAGCAAGTTGGAGAGAAGAGGGTTTATTCAGCTTACACTTCCACACTGCTGTTCATCACCAAAGGAAGTCAGGACTGGAACTCAAGCAGGTCAGGAAGCAGGAGCTGATGCAGAAGCCATGGAGGGATATTACTGGCTTGCTTCCCCTGGCTTGCTCAGCTTGCTTTCTTATAGAACCCAAGATGACCAGTCCAGGGATGGCACCACACACAGTGGGCCTTCCCACCCTTGATTATTAATTGAGAAAATGTCTTCCAGCTGGATTTCATGGAGGAATTTCCTCAAGCGAAGCTCGTTTCTCTATGATAACTTTAGCTTGTGTCAATTTGACACACAAAACCAACCAACACAATTGAAGTTCGCTCTTACCTATCAGAATGGCTATGATGAAGAAAACAAGAAATGCAGGTGAAGATGTAAATAACAGAGACCTTTATAAACTGCTGTTGGGAATGTCAACTAGTTTATCCTCTTTGGAAATTAGTATTGAAATTCTTCAAAAACCTGAAAAAATAAACTTATAATGCAACTTAACTCTACCACTCCTGTGTATTTCTCCAAAGTACTCCAAGACCATATGCCACAAAGATACCTGCCTATCAATGCAATCACAGTACTATGCATAATTATGAGTCATGGAATCTGACTAGGTCTTCAACAATAGTGAAATAGCTAAAGAAAATAACTGTGGTTATATACACAGCTGGACTTGGGTGTTTGTTTTGTTGGTTGGTTTGATTTGTTTGCTTGGCAAGATGGTAGGTCTGGTTTGGTCTTTCACCACAGAGTTTCTCTTTTTAATCCTGGCTGACTGGGAACTGATATTTTATTGAAAATTTTCTTTTTCCTTTTTTCTTCTATGTTCACCTGGGATATTTGTCTATAATTTTGTTGTTGTTTTATCTTATGTAGTTTGGGTGTTAGAGTAATTCTGACATCATAGACTGGGTCTGAGAGTGATGCTTCTATTTTTGTGTCTGTGTGTGTGTGTGTGTGTATGTGTGGCATTGTTGTTTGTTTTTTAATAATTTAATTGTATTTTTCCAGTCTTTGAGTTGTATTGTTCATTGGAGTTATTATTAGAAAGTATGGTAGAATTCTGTTGTGAGTATTCCTGGGCCTGGTACTTCTTGATTATGAGTGGGACTTTGTGCCCAATTTCCCTTTTCCCTGCTGAGGTTTGTCTGGCTAGAACTGGTTTAGGTCATATGCATTCTGTCACAGTCCCTGTGAGTTCATATGGGCAACATCCTGTTGTATCTAGAAAACACTGTTTCCTTTTGTTAAGAGGCTACTGTGAATGGTATTGTGGGTATATGTTTTAAAGTAGTATATGAGACGGCTACTGAATTTAATGTGTAATTTATCTTGCTATTTTGCTGAATGTGTTTAACAGCTTTATGAGTTTTCGGATGGAGACTGAAGGGTCTTTTATGTATAGAGTTATGCATTCTGCAATAAGATTACCTGACATTTTTCCTTCTATTTCTATCTTCATTATCTTAGGCACTAATCCTTGTGCTGTAGGTGACTGTAAGTTCTATATTCAACAGGAAGTGAGGATTGACATCCTTGTCTAGTTCCTTATTTTATTGCACATTTTCAAATCATCTTCTCATTTTAAAATTATACTTTCACTGCTTGATTTTGAAGTTTCTATAAAATTGTATGCTAAATTTTTTCCTGTGCTAGAGTGTACAAATGTATTTTTGCATTCTCTAAATTGCCTTTTCATTAATAATAATATCATTGTATCATAAAAAATGAAAACTTTACTAAATCTTCCTATCTGTCCTAAAACAAACATAGAATCAGTAAGAGAAGCTTTATTTCTAAGTATCATGTCAAGTTTTCCCTTTCTGTCTCTGACATTACATATATCGCCCACTTTAATTTACTTTTGGATTGGGTAAGAGGAAGAATTCAACTATATTCTTTCACACATGCATGATCCATTGTCCCAGATCCATTTGTTTTAATGACTTTTTGGTCCTCTTATTAACTGACACCCTTACTAACAATTGACCAAATAGGAACTTATTTCTGGACTCTCAAATACAGTTCATTCATTGGTATGTTTGTCTTATAACTGTATTTTGTTTACTGAAACTTTTTAATGAGTCATGGAATTGGGATGTTGAATCCTCCATTTTAATTCATTTCCAAGAATGTTTTGCTACTCTGAGGCCTTAGAATTTCAGTAAAAAATTTAGAATAGGATTAGCCAAATTTTTGGAAAATGCCATCTGGAAGTTTTAAAAATAAAGTTGTTTTGTGATTTCTCTTCTATTATTGGTAGTTGTTATGGAACAAAAATATAATTTATTTTTGCATATTGTTCTTATGCATTGAAATTTTATTGACATTTTTATTCTAATGACTTTTTGTAGATTCCGTGTGTTTTTCTAAACATTATGTTATATACAAATACAGATAATTTTATTTATTCCTTTTCAATGTGGCTGTCTCATTTCACTTTCTGGCTGAATTGTATTGTCTGAAACTTTTCTTCCTTTTTGAATAGGAGTGATGACATTAGACAGTTTTGATTTGGTATAGAAAAGAGTACGGGTTTGACCATTTAACAGGACTTTAGCTCTAGGCTCTGACAGAGAGCCTAGGAAGCCTAAACAGAAGCTCTAGGCTTCTCTTGGTATGTGAATGTTCTTTTTTGCCCATGTGGGCTATTGTATTTGGCAGTGCCTTTTCTTTGCTAAGTGCTTTTTTGACTATACTAACGTAGGAAGGTTACTTTTGTATTTTAATTTGTTACAACATTTTAACCTCTTCTGACACTTGTTTCTCTGGTTTTTTTATTATTAATATTATTATTATGGGAACTCTTTGTTGCTTAGACATATATTCCACAAATGTGTAGAATTCTCAGACTTGTGACTGTTTTTAATCTCTAAGGTTAACGCATTGTGGTGGGAGATCACTCTTTTCATGTTCAGATAGTTTTATTTTTCTTTAAGTCAGTTTGATGGTATAGTCTACAGCTCATTCTGAAGATTATTACACTACACAGGGGCTTCAGAATGATCATGCTGTCTCATTTTGTGCTCATAGATGCTGTGGATGTCTGTGAGGTTGATTATACAACTGTGATTAAAATAAATGAGTGTGTGTTTTTGAACAAAATACATCTGTAGTATCTTTTATATTTACCCATGTAGTTAATTTCTCCAGTGATATGTATTTCTTTATGTGTTCTATCATAGAGGGATTTTAGGAAAGATTTGACTGTATGACTTTTAGATCAACTGGGCTATCTCACCAAACTAACAGACACACAGATTATAACTTAATCATGTAAATACATTTATGTGCCTTCATTATTTGGAAAGTACTTTGCATGTAATTTAGCACTTATGTCAGGTGAAAGAAATTAGCTATTTCAGAAAATATTTCTATCTATTGTTTAAAGTAAACCCTCACCTCCTCTCTATCTCCCCCTATTGTGAAAAAGAACCTTATTGTACCTTGCCTTGGCCATTTCCTTATCTAAATGTACACTATAGTTGACAAGTTCTTTAGCTCAGAGAACTGCAGATCACAAGTCTGCCAAACTTTACATCATGGTATAACAAGAAGCCCTTGTTTACAGCTAAAATAGCACAGTCTATTGCATTCTGAGCCATCACCAACATTTCAACCATTGTTGAAATTTGAGTATTGTGATTTGGCCCTCACAATACTCCTCTACTTTTCTGAATCTCACTAATAGAGTTCCTAGTATTCACACTAGATATTATAGCCCTTCCAGAGAATCTAGGCTTTTTCTGCCAAGGTCCTTAAAATCCTGGCCTCTATACACTCCCTAAAGGTAACTACATTTCTAGTTGCCAAAACTGGGTTAATTTCTTACTGTACTGTAACAGAGGACCAAAAAATTTAGTGATTTATACAAATCCAATTTTTAACCTACAATTCCAGTGAGTGTGAGTCTCAAAGGTTGTCAGAGTCTGATATCAGTGTGGGCAGTTCTGCATTCCACCCACAATGACATTCCACAATGTAGTGCTCTTGTCTGACACTTGTCCTTCTGTCACTTTTCTCTGAGTCTGCCACCTTACTTCCTTTACAAAATCTCTATGTTTAGGTCAAGCACACCTCAAGACCTTTGATCCCAAAACCCATTTGGTATACAGGATAAGATAGCTACAACTTCTAAGAATTGTGTGTACACATAGGGGCCATTATTCATTCTGTGATAGAGTCTAAGGAGGTTAAACAATGAAAATTCTGTGATGGAGGGCCTTTTCTCATTTCCAATCGCCTTCCATAGTTGATAACTACTGTTTCTCACAGCTACCATGCATGAGTATTTTTTGTTCCCCAGTGTCTCTAGGATCTGCACAGAGACATTCACCAGGCCCCTGTCCTAGCTGAGCTTCATGCGTGTGTATTCTTAAGTTCCTGATGATGGTCATTCTTATCAGTATTCTCTTCACATTTTTTGCCAGGTCACATTTTCAGAAGTCCTTGCCTGAACATTCTGGAAGAGCTTTCTTTTGGATCAAAAGTAATCTAGGTACTACATGTTACCCCACTGATTGCCAGTATTGATTTTGGCGTGTGCAACAACCCAGAAGTTTCATACTTGTTAGAAAAGGACTTTCCCCAAATAGGATAATGATCTTTGGTCAAAGATACCATAGTAATTTCTCTCCACTGCTAGAATCCCCAACAAGCTCTCTGAAGATCAACAGATGATGAGTGATTATCTTCTTGATTCTAGGGTACTACTGCACATATTTGGTGTAGCTCAAAAGGCAAAAGTCTGGTTTTCCTTCTGAGCATAGCTGTGATGAACTGAGGTACAGATAAGAAGAAATGCTACATGCACTGGGAGGAGAGAAGGGAGAAGAAACTATGATTGGGATGTAAAATAATCACTTAATAAAACAAACAGTAATCAGACTTCCTAATTTTCTGACAAAGGTGAATTTCAGACTGATATGTCTTCTGTACAAAAGCAAATGTTAGCAGTTTCCCAGTAGATATGAGTGAGTGTATTACATGTTTCCCCGGACTTTAACAGGAACATTTTCATCCACAGCGTTTTCCTTCCTTTCTTGTCCATGTCAGTGCTGTTTTCTGATGACAACACTCCTCAAGAAGTCCATTTGGGTAACAAATCATGTGCAGTTGATTTGGGGTTTGAATAAATATGCCTGGAAATTGCTACTTCTTGCTGAAGTTCACACATATTGTATGCCACCTAGAATAACTCAGGACTTACTTATTTATGCAGATGTCAACAGCAGATTTATTTAAATGCCTTAAATTTATGCTTGTTTCTATAACCCACATTTATGGATAGACTTTATGCTGTTTAGCATAAAACCAAAAATACCAGAAAATTTAAACACCCCATTTTCTCCAATATACAGGTCATTTGAAGGAAAAAGTAGAGACACCTAAAAATAAAATAGTATCTTATACTCAAGAATGGTGGCATACATCTTTACTCCCAGCATTTGGGAGGAAGAGGTAAGTGGATCCCTGTGAGTTCAGGACTAGTTTAGGCTACATAGTAAGTTTAATAATAGCTATGGATACATAAAGAAACCCTATCTCAAAAACAAAAACAGAATAACTAAAATAAAAAAAAGAAAAAGAAAAGATGCTACAGTTGAATATCCTGCTCAGTTTGGATGTGGGACACTGAGAAATAAATCTTGAATGACCAAGTCTCACCCTACTGAATAACTTAAATATTACCAGAAGGTACTGCTGGGAGAGAAAGACATATTTTATCAAATGAACCTATCAGATAGCTACAGAATAGTCCTCTCAAATATAATAGAATATATATATTATATATATACTAACAATATTTTAAAATATAGTATATATTCTACTCAGTAACACATGGGTATTTTTCTAAAATAAGCCACATGCTGGGAGACAAAACACACCTTAACAAATACAGAAAATTTGAAATAATTCCATGTGTCCTATTGAACCATTATGCAATAAAAATAAAATTTATAGCAAACAAAACTGTAGTGAGTCTATAAAATAATGGAAATTAAACAACTCACTACTGAATGATGTATGGGTCAAAGAGGAATCAAGAAAGAAATCAAGACATTTCTGTAAACTAAATGAAAAATAAAGCAAAACATAATACCCCTCCATACACACCCATAACACATTAATTTAAATTAAGAGAATAAAAAATGTACAGGTACACATTACAATATATACTGAAGAAATACAGATTTTCAGGGTATTATAAAGGAATACGTCAAAAGCCTATACTCCATTAAGTTGGAAAATATAAAAGAAGAGTATGAGTTTGTTGATTCATGGAAACCATCAAAGTTGAACCAAGAAGAGACAACAACCAAAACATATGTACAACCAAGGATATTAAAATGGTATAAATGGGCTTCTGACTGGGAAAAACAAACAAACAAGCAAAAGTACCAGGCCCAGGAATACTCACAACAGAGTTCTACCATACTTTCAGATAATAACTCCAATCAACAATACAACTCAAAGTCTGGAAAAATACAATTAAATTATTAAAAAACAAACAACAATGCCACACATACACACACACACACAAGAAAAAAAAATAGAAGCATCACTCTCAGACCCATTCTATGATGTCACAATTACTCTAACACCCAAACTACATAAAGATAAAACAACAACAAAATTATAGACAAATATCCCAGGTGAACATAGAAGAAAAAAGGAAAAGGAAAATTTTCAATAAAATATCAGCATACAGGCACATATCGAGATCATCCACCATGATCAAGTTATCTATAATCCCAAAATTCAGGTATAGTTTAACATTCATCAGTCAATAAATATAGTAAATCATATATGGACTTCAAAACCAATATCACATGATCATTTCAACAGGGGCAGGAAAAGCTTTTGAAAAAATCCAACAAGTAAAACCTGAGGAAACATATTCTAACATAATAAAGGCTGTATGGCAAACCAATTACCAGCATCATCCTAAATGGCAATTAACTCAGAGCACTCTCACTGACTTCAGAAATGAGACAAGGCTGTCCACTGTCCCCACTCCCATTCAATATAGTGCTCAAATGACTAGCTTGAGTAATAACACGGGGGAGAAAATTGAAGGGATACAAATAGAAAAAGAAGTCACTTGATATCCCTGTCTGAAGCTGATGTGATATTTCACAAAAGAAATCTCAAAAATTGTACCAGAAAATTTTAAACGCAATAAACAACTTTAACAAGTGACACAATACATAATAAACTTCGAAAATCAGTTGCTTTTTTGTACACCAACAAGAACAGTGAGAAAGAGATCATGGATACACTTTCATTTAAAATAGAATCAAACACAATATCTTTGGCAAAGCCTAGTTTAAAAAAAAGGAGAAAGACCTTTATGAGGCCAATTTCAAATCTCTGAAGAAATAGAGAAAAATATTAGAAAATGGAAAGACAACCTGTTTTCATAGATAAATAGAACCAAAGGGGGAGAAGGATGTTTGAGACACCAACAGCAGTGTGCAGGTGACAAAAAGGGGGAAACAGAAAATAAGGAAAGGAACTATAGCTGGGGAAGGGAAGGAAAGCCAATGCAGGATTGTGATAGCCCAAATTCCCAGAAGTCTGCTGTGAGACTGTCTTTCCTAGAAACAACTGCATAAATAAACCCTAAATAATGACAATATCAATAGACATTCTAATAAGGAAGAGGAGAAATCTCAAGAGATCCCACCTGTATACAAAGATCTACAGGCAATGGGCATTTATGACTGCTGAGAGGAGAATTAGCCTCTCCCAGGGATATTTCCCCTTGTCCCTGATTATCCAATACAAAATGGTCAGCCCTGAAACCATATTCACAAAAGGAAAGAAAGACTCATGTACTGAGTATTGTATAGTAGTGTATACTTTCAATCCTATTACTCAGGAGATAGAGGTAGGTAGATTTGTAGGCATGAGAAGCCAGCCTGGTCTACACAGTAAGCTCCAGGTCAGCCAGTGTTACATAGTGAGATCTAGCTTTAAAATACAATGAAACAAAATAGATTGATGGATGGATGGAGAGATAGATAGATAGATAATCATCTAAAAGTCAGAAAGAAAAACAGCAGATTCACCAGGTTGTATTTATGTATTCGTACGCACAATAAACACCACACAGACAAATGAGCATGAGCACACACATACAAACACACATACACACAAGAAATAAACAAAGAAAAATGTTTTCAATTTGGGAGTGAGGGGGTACATAGGAGTGGTTGGAGAGAAGGGAAAAATAAATACAAAGCTGTTACGTCAGAATGCTTTGCTGGAGGCCATAACATAACTAGTAAATAAAGTAAAGCACTGTGTTTGTTTATCAATTTTGTTAATTTGAATGATTTTTGAATAGTGATTTTTCTGTGATCCTATTCACTTGGAAATTTTTTCTATCTTGTGGCTATAATGTAATGATTCCTCCTTGAAGGTGGGGTTTGCTTCTTATAAACAAGAAAAAGAGATGGAGGTTTTTCATAATCCAATACACTACTTTGTTTTTTGATTGGAGAATTTGGTCATTGATACTCAATGTTATTGTTGAAAGATGTGTATTAATTGCTGTCACTGTATCAAAGATGTGCTGCGTTCTTCTAAGTCCTACTTTTCGTAACAACTGTTAACAACATTTATTTGTTTGGTTGGTTTTGTAGTTTCTTTAATGTGCTCCTGTTTCTGATCTATATGAAGTGATCCTTCCAGTATAATCACTTTAGCTAGTTTGGTGGTCATAAATCCCTTTAGCCTTTTTTGATAGTAGTTTGGGTTGGCATCTATCATCATTTGAGTTTCTAAAGTGAGGTTTGGGGGTGTGGAGGGTGTTGTGATTTGAGTTGAAACAGGAGGGAAAAAGTGTGAGAAGAATCAATTTAAGAGTTTGTTTTCTTTTCAGAAGACTAGAATGAGCAAATTTTATGGCCTCAGTATGATGTAGCTACTGGTCACTGCTCTGCTAGTCCTACAATGTCATTTAACTTCTTTCATCATGATGTTTAGTAAAAGTATAATTCATCAGATGGTAAAGGCCTGGTCTTAACTGTGTTCTGCTGAAGTTCCTCTAGGCCTACCCTTTCTCTGATTTGTTTTACTGTAGCATTGTGCTAATCATGGAAAATATCCATCTGCATGGATTCAGCTTGAGGAATGGGCAAGAATTGTGCTTGACATATGTGTCACAGGGAAAGCCCTACATGAGCATTGGTTGACAATGAAACACATATAACTATTGCCCTGTTAATAGCAAAATGAAATGATCCAATGATATTTTTAATGTTTCTGATGGACGTGAATACATTCCCAAACAGACAGTAAAATTTTAGATGAATATCTGCAGAGAATCGTGGAGTTGGAAGGCAGGAATAATTGCCCTGTGCCTAGAAAAAAAGGTATACTAATGTATACTCAGACACATAAATCTCAGAATGCAAGCTGATATTTCTTATGTAAAAACAGACCTCTGTAAATGAGTAATGTTCTGATCAATAGTATCTGTCATGACTAACTTGTTTCCATTTATATGTTGAGAGATTTTATGATTGATTTAAATGGAATAAGACATTGACTTATCAGGAAAACCTAGAAAAAATATCTTGAGATTGTTAGGAATGAAAAAGCAGGAGGCTTACAGATCTGGTCTGAAGCCTACACTGTGAAAATGCTATGGGTAGGGCTTGGATTATAACAGAAGTGGAAAGATGGAGACAGTTTCGTCACAAGGTTTATAGTGTGGTGCCATGGGCCACACACACACACATAGTTTATACAGGGTGGTTCTTGAACATGTCATGTTAGCCAATTAGGTAAAGACAGTGATATGAGAATGTCAGAATGTGAGAATCATGGAAATCATAGGATCTTATTATGCCCTAAGAGTATACTGCTGGAGTTCATGCCTAAAGGATACGCTCATCTTAAGTGGAAACTTTTAGTTTCTGTAGAAATCTAGTTATGTCAAGTGGTATTTTGCTGGGACACACAGTTGAAAGGATGTCTTGCTAAAGCAGGCAAGTGAAAGAATGATTTCCTGAAGCAGATACAGGGGAAAGGATGTCTTATTAAAACAGATGCAGGAAAGACTGTTTTCCTGAAGCAGACGCCAATTAAATGATATTTTGAGATAGCAAACACATGAAAGGATGCTTGATGAAGGGATATAAATATGACCCCACAGACAGTGGGAGATGAGCACTGAGCATTGGTTTGGTTTGCTCCACCTCACTGTTTTTCACTAAAGATGCATATATTTGTTTGCCTTACAAACTGTTGTTGAGTTCAAATTGTAATAACGCTGCTATTGAGAGAAACTCACCAAAGAACTGCTGCTTTCACAACCTTACCTCAGGCCTGGCAAGGTTAGCCAATCGTGGCAGGTTCTTCAGGATTAAACTACAGTCATGTTTGGTGTTTGCTACCAGACTGAATTGCTGAAAAGGAAGATCAAGCTCACCCCCAAAGAACTATTGCTGAACAGATCAACTTCCCCCACTTCCTAATAATTTTTATTGTCCATTACCACTGCTGGGGGATGAGCTAGAGGAGTGGTTGAACCCTTATTAAAAGTAGGTTGCACAAATGAATGCCTTCAAGTGGCACCCAATGTGGCTTATGCATAATGGGTAACTCTGCTTCTAATGTGGTAGAGGAAACTGCAGATTATGAGAAGTTAGCAATGTTGCTTAAGGAGATCGTCAAAATGTCAGCTACTGCTATTGGGTGGTCTCCTACTGTGTTCTTAGAGTTTGTTTTCTGGTTTTGGTTCATAGTTTTCATATACACTCTTGGAAAAGATGGAGGGAAGCTAAAAACTCAGAAGTTTCACTCAATTATCTTCTATTACAAAGGATTGCAGAGTTGGCTATGAGTTTGCAACTGGAGGTCGAAATGCTTGCAAAGCAAAAAGAGACAGGGGGTGTTCAGGCTTAGTGGATGAGAGGAGGAATGTACTCAGTGAATAAAGAGGAAAAAAAAATAGGATGGAAGGTAAAGTCCCACCCCAACCTGCTCCTTGTACTTTCACTACCAGGAGCCCAACCATCTCAGTGAGACAAAGGGGCTAGAAAGAGCATGAAGTGGCATAGGGACAAGAGTTTAATGTGCAACTGAGTGAACCACCAGAGGATTTACTTGGGCCTACACAGCACCTTCATCCTTCCCAGTCTTTGTGCAGTATATGCCTGCTAATGATGGTATTCCTACCTATAATAAATTTAAATGATAAATTTAAAGCATTTTAAACAGCCTATTGTTTTTTGTGGCTTGTATTCCTCCTTTGTCAAAGAAATGCTAAATAGCTGGGCTACACAACTAAGGGTGATCCCACAATATTGAAAGGGATTGGTGTCAGCTGTTCTAGAAGCTGGTCAACAATTACAATGCTTGTCCTGGTGGAGTCATGAAGCCACAAAGCTAGCACAACATAATTAAGCAAGGGGGATAAATGTTACTAAAGACCAGCTGCTTGGTGAAGGGAGCTATGCTGACTTACAAGAACAAATCAGATGTAACAATGGTGTAATTGAACAATGTGTGTTGCAACTTTAAGAGCTTCAACTAAGAAGCACCTGGAAAAAATCCATCTCCTTACTAAAATAATACAGGATTCTGGAGAAGCCTTTACAGAATTCTTATAGAGGTTAATTTTGGCTGTAAATAGAGCCATATCAGACCCTAAAACCAGATAATCTTTGATAGAGATATTGGCCTTTAAGAATGAAAACAATGAATATAAGGGAGCAGACTATTGAAAGCGTGTGGAGCCCCTATAGATGAATGGTTAAGGGAAACAACTTATGTTGGTTCTTATGAGTATAATACAAATATCATAGGACAAATTATAGCTAGAAATATAAGAAATTAAAATGCTCAATGTTTTAATTGTGGTGAATTTGGTCACTCCAAAGAAATTGTAAGGATAAAATATTCTGAGCTCCAAATAACAGATACATTGACTCTAGAGAATACAGTAATCATAGACAAGGTCAACCAGGTTCTGGTTCTGATTCAGGTTATGGTTAAGAGTCATAAAGGCTTCCAGGGTATTGTAGCCACTTTGGAAAGAGCAAACATTGGTCAAAGGATTGCTTGTCCAAGAGGGACGTATGAGATAACCTCTTTCAATTGGGAAATGAACCAAGGAGCCTGTCAGCTTGAGTCCCCACAGCAAATAATATGAACCATTTCCCTTTGGTCAGTCAGGAGGTACAAAGCAGGCAAGAAAATTAGGGATTTCTGGTCTTATCTGTGATACAGAAGGAAGTGCAGCTTTGGATCTGGCCACAGATACCTCTCTTACATTATACCCAATAGTTAAATGTTATAAGTTAACCACTAGTGTGTATGGTCCCTTACCTTCAGGGATAGTTGTAATAATCTTGGGAAGAAGTGGATTAACTTCTCAAGGATTTATTGTATATACAGGTGTAGTAGATGGGGATAGCAAAGAAGAAATAAAAATCAGTTGTTATTTCCTTACATTAAGGGCAATGTTGCTCCAATTGAGAGAACATGGGCTTTTGGGAGTACTGGGAAATGTGTCTTCTGACAAACAATGGTCAATGATCAGAGACTCAAATTAATGGTTCAAATGAATTGTGTGGACATAGAAGTGTTGGTAGATACAGGAGCTGATGTTAGTATACTTTCCCAAAAGTCTTGGAATCCAGATTGGCCACTTCAGAAGGTTTACAAATAATTTATAGGAATTGGTAAATGATCATGAATAAGACAAAGTGCCCAACTGATTACTTATGTGGGACCAAAAGGGCAAACAAGGAAATTGAGACCTTATGTGGCTGATATACCCATAAACTCATGGGGAAGGGATCTTTTCCAACAAGGGGAACTCTAATTTTCCTACAATTATGGGGAGAGCAAATGAGGAAATTAGAGGTGATATGGTAGTTACACCCGTGGAAGGTATTGATACAGGTAATAGAGAATAATCGCAATCTGTGCCGATGGTCTAAAGATAGGATGTCTCAGGGATTGAATTTCCAAATTTATAGAAAGGGCCACTGATGACATACCCAACAGCCTTGCCCCTAAAATCATTATCAAACTAACCTTTATGGAAAGAGCAGTGACCCATAACAAAAGAAAAATTGCAGGCACTTGAACAACTGGTAAAAGAGCAGCTGGAGGCTCAACATGGAGGCTACCAGCACATGGAATTTCTCTCTGTTTATTGTCAAAAAGAAAAGAAATCAGGGAAATGGAGAACAATAATGGATTTAAGAGCAATTAACAAGGTAATTCAACCAATGGATTGTTCCCATTTACAGCTTGGACTTCCTTTACCATCGTTGTTACCAAAACCATGGCCTATAATAATAATTGATTTGAAAGATTGTATTTTCTCAATACCCTTTCGTGAGAAAGATAGAGAAAGGTTTGCTTTCTCAGTACCTACTTGAATAATATTCATCCACAAAAGAGATACCACTGTGATGTACTTCCACAGGGAATGTTAAATAGTCCAACTTTATGTCAGTATTTTGTGCAACAACCATTAGAAATTATTCATTAGCAATTTCCTTGATCTATCATTTATCATTATATGAATGACATTTTTTGACTAATTCTGATAAAGCTGTTTTAAAGAATATGTTTACAGTAACACAAAGAATTCTCCTATGCTGAGTGTTACAGATTGCTCCAGAAAAACATACAAAAACGAGATTCACTTAGTTATCTGGGTTATAAAATCAATCAGCAAACAATTCAACCACAAAAGTTACAGATCTGTAGAGACCAATTGCAGACACTCAATGACTTTCAAAAATTAATGGGAGATATTAACTAGCTGAGGCCTATAATTGTATTAAGTACATAAGAGTTAAGTAATTTGTTTCAAATATTACAAGGAGATTCCGATTTAAACAGTCCAAGATATCTAACAACCAAAGCAGAAAAAGAGCTAACTCTTGTAGAACAAAAACTACAAGAAGCATATATAGATAGAATTGATCCTAAACTTGATTGTATTCTGGTCATTTTACCCTTGATTCATTCTCCTACTGGGCTATTATACAAAGGGAAAATATGGATTGGATTTTCTTAGCTCATAAACAAAGTAAAAAAATGAAGAGGTATATAGAGAAGATTTTTGAATTATCAAAGGAATAATTAATCAATTAATTTCTGAAATCTTACCATTTCTGCTGCTCAGTATGACATATTTATACAAGGTAGAGGTCTCAGCACTGATAATTATAAAATCAAATTTTAATGAACTCTGAAAATCACTGAAGATGGTTTATGTTCTGCAGTATCTAATATCAGCCAAAATTAAACTCCTAGTAAATATAAGGATGCTACCCATCTCATTACTATGCAAATCTTTGCTTTAGCACTACCTTTAGTGCTAAAATTATATATATAGTTAAGAATTTTTAAAATTAGTTTATCATTAAATTCCAGTAAATGCTTGATTTATACACCTACTTTATACATCAGCATACTTGAGTTTGCATAAAAATAAATTCTCAAGCAAAAAGTGGAAAGGTTAAGAAGCAGCTTGAGATCACAGTAAGACATTCAGGATGAGTCAGATCAGATTCTGGATTTACTAGCTACAGAATCATTAATTACTTCAATTTAGATAATACAACTATTCACATCGGTCACTCTCCACTTTGTATTATAAAGTGAAAAAGGCTGATCAGATGGGTGCCAGTTAAGAATGTACTCTCCACCTGGTATAATTTAAATATCTCTTTTGCTCTGGTACTTAAATTCTGCTGAAACTAAAAGGAGAACTTATGTATTTTTTTTTAACTCCATTAGTATATTTTTGGTGGAATTGCAAAGTTAGAGTTTGCTGCATACATGTTTAAAATTGTGCTGTTTTCTTCATGAATTGTTCCCTTGTTTAGAATGATGTGGCCTTTTGGTCTGTTCTGATTACTTTTAGTTGGAAGTCTATTTGTAAGTATTAGCATGCTGCACATGCTTCCTTCCTGATCCTATTTGCTTGGAATTTTTTTTCCCAAGCTAAAATCTGTTTTGTTCTTAATCTATTCATCCAGGTCTATTTCTTCTGATTGGAGAGTTGAGGGCACTCATATTTATTCTTAATATTGAAAGGTGTGTACACATTGCCTTCATTTTGTTGTTCCTTTCCATTCTTAGTCAAGCTTTGTATTTCTTTAAATATAGCTTCATTTATTTTCTTTAAGACTCTTGTTTTGGCCCATTCTTCTCTCAGTTCAAAATATTACTTCCAGTATTCTGTTTAGCACTGGACTTATTTTTTTGTTGTTTTATTTTCTGTTTGTTTGTTTTAGCTTTGAAATGTTTTAGGCTGTTTGGATGAATTATGCTTCAACTAAGAACAATAATTTTGATTGGTACATTAGTCCAGTTTTTATGCCTGGTTTCATAAAACATGGGGAGCATTGCTCTAGGCTCTCTTCTGTATTTCAACGTTTTCATGGAGAAATCAGGTGTTATTCTGATTAGTTTTCCTTTATATGTATCTTGTGTTTGTTTGTTTTCTCTTTTAGCTTACATTTTTCTCTTTGTTCTATATATTTACTGTTTTGACTATAATATGGCATAGGGAGTGTCTTTTCTATTTTTGTTCTGTGTGCTTCTTTTATCAGTATGAATATGTTTTTTCTTAGCTTGGGAAAATTTTTTTCTATGATTTTGTTGAAGATCAGGTGTATGACAATAACCTGGGATTCTTTTTCATATATAGTTATGATTTAATATTGTTCTTTTGATGACATCCTACATTTTCAAATGATTCTTACCTGTGCTTTAGGGTTTATTTATTTATTTATTTTTTAATCTTTGTTTATTTGGATTAGGTCCTCTACTTTATCTTTGAGTACTCGTATTCTATTTTCTATTTGATTCATTCTACTTCATGGTTTTTCCCTAAAATTTTAATTGGAATGTTATGGTTTTGTTTGTTTTTTTAATTCCATCCTCATTTTAGCTTGTGTTCTCTTCAATGCTTTTAATCTCTTTATTGAATCCACTTTTCAGATCCTGAATTACTTTCATCATTTCATTCACTCATATATATGTATTTTCTTGGACACCACTCAAGCATTTAGGTTTTCCTCTTGAGTTTTGGTGAGGCTTTGTTCATGTCTTGCTAAATTTCATAAAATCTTTGATATAACTTATGTTTTTTCATTTAAATTATTTGTCCTAGGGCTCATCTTGGTAGTTCTTGGTAGAAAATACTTCTAAGGTTAATGGCTTTGATGGAAGCATACTGTCTTGGATATTTGTTTTTGCTTATGTGATTTTTTAAAATTTTTTAAATTTATTTTTTAACTTTATTTACATTTCAAATGTTTCCCCCTTTCCAACTCTCCCCTTTGGAACCTCCCCATTTCCTCCCCCTCCACCTGCCACTATGGGGGTATTCTCCCACCCACACGCCCATCCACCAACTTCCCTCTTTGGCATTCTCCTATACTGGGGAATCTAACACCCTCCCCAAGGGCCTCCTCTACTGCATATGTGGCCAGCACCATGGGTCCCTCCATGTGTATTCTTCGGTCGGTGGATCAGTCTCCAGTAGTATCAGGGGGGTCAGGCCAGTTGCCACTGTTGCTGCCTCCCTCAGTTCCTCCAGTCTCTTTTCAATGTCCTCCATCTGGGACCTCCCACTCCTCCCTACTGTTGCTGTGAAGTGACTCTTGGGTATTTCAAACTTTTGGGCTAATAACCATTTAACAGTGAGTACATACCATGTTCATTGTTTTGGGACTGTGTTACCTCACTCAGGATGATATTTGGAAATCAGTTTGGTGGACCCTAAGAAAAATGAACATAATACTACCTGTGGACCCAGCTATTCCACTCCTGGGCATATACCCAGAAGATGCTCCAACATGTAATAAAGACACATGTTCCACCATGTTCATAGCAGCCATATTTATAATAGCCAGAAGCTGGAAACAACTTAGATGTCCCTCAACAGAGGAATGGATACAGAAAATGTGGTACATTTACACAATGGAATACTACTCAGTCAGTAAAAACAATGACCTCATGGAATTCTCAGACAAATGGATTGAACTTGCTTGTGTGATTTTAACTGGTCATTTGGACCTTTTTCTTTGATGATGTGGCTGTTGAAAGAATCTGGTCTGTCTTATATCAGGTCAGTCAATGATATGTATGGCCTGCACTAAGATAGGAAACATTGTCGAATGAGCTGTTTAATTGGGCCAAGCAAAGATATATCCCACACTACTGATCTGGAGCTCAGTCTGGTGGTATATAGAGATGGCAGCCTGAGATAGGAAGGGTAGTAGAGGAAAAGAGTGTTTCCCCAGTTATTTTGACTCAGGAATGACGTGGATTTGAAGGCCCCTGATCTGGAACTGGGCCTATGGATAGAGAGATGGAAGGTGAGGTAAAAGAAGAAAAAGGGAGAAGTGACTTACCAGGCAAAGGTGGCTTATGAACAAACCTGATTCTTGGACTCCATGTATGCAGCTAGGCCTGTGGGTGTGGAAATGGGCATAGTAGGTGATGGTAAGTGGGCAATGGGTATGAGAGGAAGTAACTTACTTAGCAAAAATGGCTCTTGAACAAAGAGAGTTCATGGGCTGTGCATGTCCCGAGTTAGGTTTTACAAATGGCAGGCAGGTAGGGGACCAGATGGTAAAGGAAAGAAGCAAATTACTTGGCTAAACTGGCTCATGAGTGCAAAAGGAAGATATCTTAAAGGAGGAAGGATATTAGAACACAGGTGATATGAATTATTTTTTTAACTTACTAAGATGTTATATAACTACCAATGACAGTGTTTAATTTTTAGGCAGTAATTTTAATGTCTATTCATACAAAATATATATTAAAATTCTCCAACTTGTTTGGGAATTTCCTTATATATATAAATTATTATGAGGGTATATTATTACATATATGTAAATTTGGAATGATCAGAGCTCTCTGAAACTATGCATATTTTAATGTGAATGTGAGAAAACATTTTTGTGTGCACAAAGCATGTGCAGTACTTTTACCAAGGCTTATGTGTGGAGCTCAGAGGACAAGTTTATGGAATCGTTTTAATCAATTTACCTTTCGGTGAGTTCTAGGGGTTAAGTTTGGATCACCATATTTGCCTAGTCATGGCCTTTACCCACTGAACAATCTAATCAATCAGTCTATAATACACTCTTTTAAACTAACACTTGATGTCCACCTTCTTATTTTTAGATATTTTATAATGATATTGTATGGTTGATTTTGGGTGTTTCTAAAAGTCCAGCCTGTCTTTTTCTAAAGATATATTTTTCTTTTATGTATATACATATGTGTTTTACCTGAGGGAATGAGCACCACAGGATGCTCTGCCCGTAGAGGCCAGAAGAGGACATCAAATAATCTGTAATTTGAATTTCAGATTGTTGTTAGCTGTTATGTAAGTGATGGGACCTGAACTCAGGTTCTATACAAGATCAGCAATAGCTCTTTATAGCTGGGCCATTGCTCTAGCTCAAATGTTATGACTTTTATGTGCAGCTATTATATGCAGTACTTATTATACAACAAATGCCCTGTTTAGATGTAAATCTACAAGTTAGCTATGGACCTGTTTAGCATCTTTAAAGTCTTCATGCCAAGTAATGTGTTGCATTATGGTGTTTTCTTATTATACTTTATTCCAATTGACCCCTTCCTCCACTGCTCTCACATTATGACTTGTACTTCTTGACCTGGTTCTCACCCCCACTGAACTCCCCTCTTCCATCATGTCACATGCATTCTATATCTGTTATCTCCTATCCCTTAAGATCACTTCCATCTTAAACTTGAAGGGTAGGTGCTTTCTACTTTTACAACCTACACACACACACACACACACACACACACTTTGAAATAAGGTTATGCATATTAGACAAAATACATGTTTTCCTAAATGTGGTTTATTTTGCTTAATATAATAATTTCCAGGTCCATTGTATTCCTATGAAATGTCATGAGTTCATTTTTATTTATGGCTGAATAAAATTTTATTTTGTGTATGTACCATGTTTTCTTTAAACAATTATCTATTACTAGACTGGTACAGTTTCCTACTTATTGTTAACAGTTGCAGCAATGGCTACAAAATATCTATTTATATCTATATCTATATCTATATATATTTTTCTCTATGTCATCATAGTTACTGGAATCCCTCTAGTAATTAGTCCCTAAATGGTGTGTGGTTAAAATGACTTTTAATCTTTATTAAAGTGAGTTCTATGAGGTTTAGTGCCTCAAAGTTTGTTGTATATTTATTCACAATTATGATATCTTTTCTGGCAGTATCTTTCTAGTAAAGTCAATCCTTTATTAATATATAAAAGTCTTATTAACTTTAGTTGTTATCATTAATTATTATTGACTGCTGCTTAAGTTTGGCTTGAAATCGTTTTATTAGATATAATAATAGCTACATATAGACCAGCTACTTTTCACCTTCTACTCACTTGATAAATTTTCTACTATCCTTTGTCTCTCAGGTTGTCCATGTTTTTTTGTTTAATGTTTTTATGCGATATGTTTTTTGAAAAGAGTTGACACTTAAAATTACTTTTAAATCAAGTGAGCCAATGTGTGTATGTTTATTAGCAAGTTGAATCCATTTACATTTAAGGCTATGACTGACAGGTACTTACTAATTCCTGAAATTTTATTTGATTGTTTTTCTGTGGATTTTTTTTTTTTTGCTGTTGTTTTGTTTTGTTTTCATTTTTGTTTTTATGTTTTTCTCCTAAAACTTAGTCTTCCCTGTGATCTTATGTTTGAGACTCTCTTCCTTCCTTTTTTGACATATGGTATTTCTTTAACAATCTCCTGCAGTATTGTCTTGGTAGTCATAAACTGCATTGCTTTATGCTTGTAGATTGTCATTATTTCTCTATTAGTATTTAAAGATATCTTTGCTAAGCATAACTATTGAATTACTTTTTGGTATTAAAATATATCATTTTGTCCTTTTCTGGATTTTATAGTTGCCAATAATAAATACACTGTTATCCTAATTTCTTTGCTCTTGTGATAGATTTGGTGTTTTCCGCATGTCATTTTCAATGTTGTTTCTGTGTTTTGTAGTCTGGATGTCTTGGCTCCAAAATGTCATGGTGAGATTCTTTTCTCAACAGGTTTATTTGAGTTCCAATAGTTTACATATCTAGTTCCCTCAAGATATTCAGAACTTTTTCTGTAAGTTAATTGTGTAGGTTATCTATGCTTTAGTGTTTATCTCAGTAAGTTCTTCTAGCATGTGTATCCTTAGGATTGGTCTTTTGATCACATCTCAGACTTCCTGGACATTATTTTCATATTCTTTTTTCCTTTTAGTGATGTTTAAATTTGTTGATCATGTTCTACATCCCTGATTGTCTTCTTCTGCTTAATTGATTCTATTGGTCATGCTTTCCACTATTTTTTGATACATTGAGCTTTTCATTGCCAACATTTGATTAGTTTTTTTCCAAAATCTTAACTTATTTCCTTTCACTTCTTCCATGTTAATAATTTCATTATCCAGATGGCTAATTTTTCATCAATATTTTTAACATTTTCACTCTGTGTTACTAAACTGGGTAGAAATCATTTGGCTATTTATATTTTCCTTCTGGTCTTTCATCATATTTACCAGTAAACTATTGAAAGTTTAAACCATCATTTTATTTACTTCAGTATCTTTGAGTTCATCAGATGAAAGGTTATGACCATTGGAGTCCAGAAGTCATTTGACTTATTTGCTTGTGTCTGTGATAAAATGCTGTAACAAAGACAAGTTATGGTATAAAGGGTTTATTTTAGCTCACTTTTCAAAGCACAAGCCACCATTATGGAGAAGTTGGGCATCACTGGCTTCATGCAGCTGGTCACATCACATCTGTAATCAAAAACAAATAATACCAGATGTATACATGCTCCTCTTCTCCACATATACAGTCCAGGATCTAAGCCAGAGAATGGCACCACACAGAGTTGGCAGGACTTCCCATCTCAACTATAACAACCAGGAAAATCACCTGTATGTACACTCAAATGCTAATCTCTCTAGAGATCCTAGATTTTGCCAGGTTTACAGTTATCACTAATCATTGCACCATGTTACATTGCTTTCCCATGTTCCTTGTTTTCTGTATTACAATTTATGCATCTCCTGGCTTAGATATCTCTTTCATTTTTATTTGGCAATCTTTGCCTGTTCTGAAAACCTCACTCTCCAGTACTTTTCAAAGTGGAGAAAGTATATAAAATAAGCAAAAATTTGCAACGATCAGTACTAGCAAATAAATATATAAGAACAATTTTTAATTAATGACAATATCCTATTAAAGAAATACAGTTTACAGACAGAACTAAATATGATAAATAATGTTTTATGTTTGCTTGTTTGTTTTGTGAAACAGGTTCTCACTGTGTATCCCTGGCTATTCTAGAACTCACTATTTAGACCAGATATATCTCAAACTCACAAAGACCCAGCTGCCTCTGCTCACCAAGTACAGACAGAGAATGACAGAGTACTAATTAAGTACTTTAATTAACTTGTAGATTAATTAGGCATGACGAAAGTGGCTACAATAGTTATAAGGTTAAGATCATTTATATAAAAGCCTCATACCTTCTCAGAAGGCAAGACCTTACTTTTTAAAGACCCCAATTTGGAAAGATGAAAATTAATTAGAAAGGAAAGAACCAGAACTATGAATTGCCCCAAAGAGAATCCCTCTTGGAAAACAATAGCTTAGGAACACTTTTCTCAGGTTTAGCCACTGTATTATTAGTCAGAGTTCTCTAGGGGAACAGAACCAATTGGTTATGTAAATGTATATAACACGCACACACACACACACACACACACACACACACACACACACAGACACACAGACATAGATATCACAATTGAGATCTGAGAACCTGGTAGCTACATGGTCCTTGATTCTGGGGTGCCTCAGCAGTTCCAACCTGGTCCTAGGAGTCCATATGTTTCCTGGAGAGCTAATGATTGCTAATCCATTATGAAAGCTTGTAAAAGGTGGTTCATATATCAGTGAAAGATTCATTAGTACTAGCAGCAGCAGCAGCACAAGCAAGCAAAGGCAAGATGGTCTTCCTTCTGCTATGCTTTTTTTATCTGAGCTGCTGCCAGAAGGTGCTGCCCACCGTGAGGATGAGCCTTCCTACTGGGATGGGCATTTCCATGTCAATTAAAGCAATCAGGACATTTCTTTAAGTAAGGCTCCATATTCAGATGATTCTATTTTGTGGCAATTTGATACTGAGACAAAGTCTGGAGCACAGACTGAAGGAAAGGCCATGCAGTGACTGCCCCACCTGGGGATCCACCCATATGTAGACACCAAGCCCAGACACTTTTGCTGATACCAAGAAGTGCTTGCTGACAAGAGTCTGATACACCTGTCTCCTGAGAGGATCTGCCAGAGCTTAACAAATACAGAGGCAGATGCTCAAAGCCAACCATTGGACTGAGCATAGAGTCCCCAATGGAGGAGTTAGAGAAAGGATTGAAGGAGCTGAAGGGGTTTGCAACCCCATAGGAAGAACAACTATATCAACCAACCAGACCCCCCACAAATCCCAGGGACTAAACCACCAACCAAAGAGAATACATGGAGGAACCCATGACTCCAGCTGGGATAAATCACTGTCTCCACATTCCACAAGTGGATTTGAAATGAAAATGCCTGTGGGGTTGTGCTGGCAGATAGGATCCCTGTTCTAACTTGAGCCACTTGAATTTCCTTTTGGAAACTTCTTGCCCTCACCCTGCCCCACCAGGGAACTCACATCTTTTCTTCCACACTTTCCAGGCATGTTTTCACTTCCTTTGTACATTTCAAAGTGTTTCTCTCTCTCTCTTTCTTTGTCTCTGTCATTCTCCTTCTCTCTGTCTCTCCTCTATCTCTCTCCTTCTGTCTGTCTGTCTCCCTCCTCTCTCTTCCTCCTCCCCCTCTCTCTCTCCCTCCCTCCCTCCCTCCCTCACTTCTTTCCTCTACCTCTGTAATGCAGTTCAGTTTTAACTGACTCATTCTTTCACCAAGCCACACAGAAGCAGCTCCAGTTCCATCATCTTTTGCAGGGGACTCATATGACATTTCAATTAGCACAGTTGTGTTTTTCCTCTCCCTTTATCTTCTCTAAGTCTTTAAGTATATTCTCTATTCTGAATGTCCCTCTTCCTTATCTCTGTCCTTATGCAGTAGCTTGTATAATTTTAGAAGTTATCTTTTGAATTACTAAATTTTCACCAGCTTATCATTGTTCTGCTTTCCTTATGTTCAGAAAATAAGCCACAGAAACACGAACTAACTTCATTTATTTTCATTATTTATGCACTTTTGTAGTCATACCTTTTAATGTTATGTACTCCTAACTCTCCAGCTGTACTTTGTTGATTTACATAGTCAGTATTGATTATGAGACCTTTGCACTTCCCTGCATTTCCATGTTGCTCTCTACCAGCATTCCCTCTACTCTGCCAAAGTAACAGAAGTAACATCTCCCTACTTGTTTACCTGAAGGTGTCTTTGCATAATTTGGCAGATTCATTTCATGGGGAAAGTTCCCAGATTGTCAGAACTTTTTGCATCACACTGAAGGCTTTAGACAAAATCTAAGGAACCTGGCCTCATCCATCAGAGCACTAATCTTAATTGGCAGAGAGACTTATCTTCATCTAGAAGCCAGCAAGTGTAATGGGCACAGTTGGTTTAATAGTTCGTATGGATTTGCAATCATCTACATTTAGACCACCAGTTGAACCAGCACCATTTGTTGAAAATGCTGTCTTTTTTCCACCGTATGTATTTAGCTCCTTTGTCAAAGATCAAGTGACCATAAGTGTGTGGGTTCATTTCTGGGTCTTCGATTCTATTCCATTGATCTACCTGCCTGTCACTGTACCAATATCATGCCGTTTGTATCACTACTGCTATGTAGAACAGTTTGAAGTCAGGGAGGCTGATTCCCCCAGAGAATAGTTTTTGCTATCCTGGGTTTTTTGTTATTCCATATGAGTTTGAGAATTGCTCCTTCTAAGCCTATGAAGAATTGAGTTGAGATTTTGATGGGGATTGCATTGAATCTGTAGATTGCTTTCAGCCGGATAGCCATTTTAACTATACTAATCCTGCCAATCCATGAGCATGGGAGATCTTTCCATCTTCTGAGGTCTTCTTCGATTTCTTTCTTCAGAGACTTGAAGTTCTTGTCATACAGATTTTTCACTTGTTTGGTTAGAGTCACACCAAGATATTTTATATTGTTTGTGACAATTGTGAAGGGTGCTATTTCCCTAATTTCTTTCTCAGCCTGTTTATCCTTCGAGTATAGAAAGGCTACTGATTTGCTTGAGTTAATTCTTTATCCAGCCACTTTGCTGAATTTGTTTATCAGTGTAGCAGATCTCTGGTGGAGTTTTTCAGGTCACTTAAGCATACCATCATATCATCTGCAAATAGTGATATTTTGATTTCTCCCTTTCCAATTTGTATCCCTTTGACCTCCTTTTGTTGTCTAATTGCTTTTGCTAGAAATTAAGTACTATATTTAATAGATAGGGAGAGGGAGGGCAGCCTTGTCTAGTCCTTGATTTTAGTGGGATTGCTTCGAGTTTCTCTCCATTAACTTTGATGCTGGCTACTGGTTTGCTGTATATTGCTTTTACTATGTTTAGGTATGCTCCTTGAATTCCTGATCTTTCCAAGACTTTTATCATGAAGGGATGTGCTGATTCAACTAACGGTCTACATGTAGAAGATCAAGGATCTCCACATAAAACCAGATACACTAAATCTAATAGAAAAGAAAGTGGGGAAAAGTCTCAAACACATGGGCACAGGGGAAAAGTTCTTGAACAGAACACCAATGACATGTGCTCTAAGACCGAGAATCGACAGATGGAACCTCATAATATTACAAAGCTTTTGTAAGGCAAAGGACACTGTAAATAGGACAAAACGGCAACCTACAGATTGGGAAAAGATCTTTACCAATCCTACCTCTGATAGAAGGCTAATATCTAATGTATGCAAAGAACTCAAGAAGCTAGACTCCAGAGATCCAAATAACCTTATCAAAAAATGGGGAAGAGAGCTAAACAGAGAATTATCAACTGAGGAAACTGGAATGGCCGAGAAGCACCTAAAGAAATGTTCAACATCCTTAGCATCAGGGAAACGCAAATCAAAACAACCCTGAGATTTCACCTCACACCAGTCAGAATGGCTAAGATCAAAAACTCAGGTGACAGCAGATGTTGACGAGGATGTGGAGAAAGAGGAACACTCCTCAATTGCTGGTGGGAATGCAAGTTGATACAACCTCTCTGGAAATCAGTTTGGCTGACCCTCAGAAAAATAAACTAAACACTACCTGAGGACCCAGCTATTCCACTCCTGGGCATATACCCAGAAGATGCTCCAATATGTAATAAAGACACATGTTCCACTATGTTCACAGCAGCCATATTTATAATAACCAGAAGCTCGAAACAACCCAGATGTCTGTCCACAGAGGAATGGATACAGAAAATGTGGTACATTTACACAATGGAATACTACTCAGCTATTAAAAACAATGACTTCATGAAATTCGCAGACAAATGGATGGAACTTGAAAATAACATCCTGAGCAAGGTAAAGCAATCACAAAACAGTGAACATGGTATGTACTCACTGTTAAGTGGTTATCGTCCCAAAAGTCTGAAATACCCAAGAGTCACTTCACAGCAACAGTAGGGCTGAGTGGGAGGTCCCAGATGCAGGACTTGGAGAAGGGACTGAAGGAGCTGAGAGAGTTTGCATCCCCAGAAAGGCAGCAACAGTGGCATACTTGCCCCTGACTCCCCCAATACTCTTGGAAACTGACCCACCAACCAAAGAATACACATGGAGTGACCCATGGTGCTGGCCACATATGGGGCAAAGGAGGGTTTTGGTAGACATCAGGGGGAGGAGAGGCCCTTGGGCCAGAGGATCCTCCAGTATAGGAGAATGCCAAGTAGGGAAGACGAGAGTGGGTGGGTGGGTGGGTGGGGGAATACCCCCATAGAGGCAGGGGAGGGAGGAGGGAATGGAGAGGTTCCAAAGGGGAGATCTGGAAAGGGGAAAACATTTGAAATGTAAATAAAGTAGAAAAAATTAAAAAAAAAAAATAATAATAGGCATGGGTTGTGCAACTGTCAGTGCTACTGAGTAGACTGCTGCCCTCCAGGGGCAAGAGTTAGAGCAGCAAAATCAACATTAATCTACTGCCTTTCTCAGAGAGCTGAGCAATCAAGTACTGGTAGGTTGGAGAATATCGTAAGTTGGTTGTTTCAGGGCAAAAAACTAGCTGAAATAGAACATTTCAGTTCTTCAGAAGTACAGCCATGCCAGCACAGTCTTGGCAAATACCAGCCTTGCAATGAGCAAAGGGGGAAGTCATGGGGCCAGTTCTTTTTCCATGTCTGTTGTGTTCTACCTATTAAATCTCCTGAGTTTTACCTTTTAGCTTTCATGATTGAAGGACAATCTCTCTTTGTTTCATCTTTAAAGATGTGTGTTTCTGCATGCTGACATTTCCTTGTAAGAACCACATAAAATAAATTAATTGGTACTCAGCGGAAACTTGTCCAGAAGAAAAAAATGACAGTGGGAAAACAGAAAATGCCACAGACAAGGGTCTGGGGATATATAGAGAGAACATGGGCCTTTTTATCCTTCCATAGAATAAAGGGAGACACTGTAACAGCAATGCTAAATTGAGACACCATCATTTCAGGATTCAAACCTATCTCTATATTTTGTTCTCTACCCTGCTTACACGTTCCTTACACCAGGTCTTCCTAGAGTTAGTGCATCTCCCTTTATGCTCCGCTTCTCCTGAACTATTACCTATATACTAGGAATATGGCTCTTGCTGATCACTAGTTTCTTGGACTGAATAGCCTTGGTCAAGACAAATGAAGATCGAAAGTGTGGATGGAGGGATTCATGATTTGATATAGATCCTAATGTCACACCAAGTACAGCATCTTTCTGTGTCAGGTCATGTTCAGAGAACAGCTGTAGTGGCTCTTTCATGGAGGAGTACGGGGAACATGAACGGTATCAATAGATCAAGACAGTAGAGAAATGCTGGTCTGAGTGCAGACTGAAACTTTCAGCCATTCCTCATCATCAGCATCTTCCTCTCATGGGGATGGCTTACTTGTTTGTCTTTTTTGTTCTTAAGCCTCAGGATTGAACTCAGGTCTTCACTCATGCTATGCAAGTGTTCTTCCCTGAGCTGACCCCCAGTCCATGATGATGTATTATAAGATGTAAAGATTTATACAGATAGGCTGTATATTGTTAAATTGTAGATGCTGTGCAGTATATTTTTACATTTTGTAAGATGTAAGGATTTATACAGATAGGCTATGTATCTTTAATTTGTGGATGATACGCAGTGTATTTTTGTGTGTACTGGACAATGCTTGCTGTATTGTTTACATTCTCACAAATGAAGCCTGGCTTATTTATCAGCTACCAATCCATTTGCACTAGGCCTCCATTCCTAATATGATGATTATTCAGGTCCAATATTTTATAGTTGGAAAAGGCAGCAGTGATAGAATTCTCGTCAGTAAATGGTTCTCTGTTAGGGCCAAGGAAGTGACATATGGCTGAGACTATAAAAATGCCCCATTGCTGACTGCTTTACACATGGCTGCCATTGTGCTGCCCTTATGGGGCAGAGAAAAGGGGAACAATTCTCTGTCCCCTGGACTAAAAGAGAGCAGCAAGTGTTCCCACTAATAAGTAAAAATGTGTCCTAACCACTGTAACCACTGTGTCCCTACACACTGTGTAAGAAAGCCCTGCTTGGAGGACACCGGTCATCAGGTATGGAGTTCACATTTTGGGATTACTGATTCAATTGAAGCTGAAGCAGACCCAATTAAATGTTTTCTTTAGGTATAAAACCCATGCTTTAAAAGTATTGAATGCCAAGTCTTCAGCTTTTATGGCCTTATGGGGAGTAATGCTTAAAATATTTCACCAAAGTGCATTTGAGTTGTGGTTCTGATTACTACTAATTACAGACAAGAAAATGGAGCATAATCTACCCTAAAGCTCATGAAGCTAAGGTGACCTCCCCCTAGCATGTGAGCCTTTATATGACCAGAATGCATAGGCACCATGGGGTCTTTATCAGAAAAAAACAAAATAAAACAAAACACCTCTGATTTTCACAAAAGAATAACTTTAAAGTATTCAAGTAAAGAGAATGCATAATCACAAAGATCAATTGGGAGATACTACAGGATCTACAGGAGAATTGAGGAGGGCCTGTGCTAATGTAGGAAGGAAGATGCTGAGCAAGAATGGTCCATCTAACACTGAACCATTCCAACCATTCTGATGACCAAATAAAACAGCAAATGGAACATCAACTGCATGCCAGGAGCATGGTAACCTATTTATCCAAGAAAGAGGAAATGAAAATAAACAAATCCCTTTATAAAAGACAATAGCTTTAGTTTTTAACACTTTGCAATACGTGTCTGTAATTGGATCTGACATTAGGTAATGGGGGAACAACATAGATCAAAAAAGCATTTTGCATGGATATGGGTGACAGTAGTATAAAATAATATATAGAATAATTGCTTGTAAATGCAACTTATTTTCATCTGAATACTAGCTATGACATAATTATCCACATAACTTTGCCTGAAAATATAGTTTGAGTGCACTTGCATAGCACTAGGGTTTGATGATATTGTATTATAGCTTCTAGAAAACTTTGATTCAAGTCAATTTGAAAGCTTTGATGAGTGCAAATTACAGAATCCTCACCAGAGAGAGCTGAAGAAAAGCAAGGCAAGGATTTGTGTGAGTGCACTGAGGTTCCCATATACACAGATTTGCATGGTTCACATCCTGAGATGTCTTGATGGAAAGGATTGCTCTCGGAGAGTCTGCAGAACCACAGAAACACAAAATTATTAATAAAACAAGACTTCTTTAAATGCATCTAGTTTAAAAACAAAAGTACAACAGTTTCCCAAATTGTTTGCTTCCCAGGAAACTTTCACATATATTCAGAATATGCCCAAGACATAAATTTAGTGAGTTTAGTCACATTTTTCAGTGCTTTAAATGTAGTTACATGTTTGATACCTCTGGGAAGGTGTACTATCCAACATGGATATGGACCAAATGGCTTCTCTGCCTTTCTTTTTGTGTTTGTTCTTCATCTTTTGCTGATTCTCCCATGCTACAAGTACCTTGCTACATAACTGAAGGAAGGAAGACCACATGCTTTCTTGGCATTCAATCATCAGGGGAATCTCTTCAGATTCCTTTTATCTTACCTGACTTCTGACAAGAGTCATCCTTCCAGACAACAGTGATGTAACAAAATTTCTTTTAAGAAAAACTCCTGTACCAGGCTGCTCCTTGGTCCCTGTGTCCTGAGGGCTCTGTGCAGGTCCCTCAGAGCAGATGTGCTGGTCTTACCTCTGCTCACAAACTTTTCCACATTCCTGTGAGGCTAGCTTTCTCCTGGTGCTATTTGGGTATGGAGACTTGTGGCACTGGCTCAGGTCCTCAGCCACAGATGGAAAACAGAAGGCTCCTGTTCCAGGCTGCTACTCAGTCCCTGTGTCCTGACAGTTCCAGGAGAGTCCCTCTGTACAGAGGGGCTGGTCTTACGCCTGATCACAGTACTGTCCACAATAATTGGGAAGCTATGTCTTTCCTTGAACTATTTGGGTATGGATCATTGTGGTACAAGCCACAGGCATAAAACAGAAGGCTCCTGTCCCAGGCCATACCCAAATAGCACAGGGAAATGGCTAGCCTCACAGGATTGTGGACAGACCTGTGACCAGGGGTAAAACCAGTACCTCTGATCAAAGCAACATGCCTGGAACTCTCAGGACAAAGGGAATGAGGAGCAGCCTGGGACAGGAGAGTTCCAGTTTCCATCTGCGGCCAGTGACCTGACCCGGTCCTACAAGGCTCCTTACTCAAATAGGGCATGGAGAAAGTTAGCCTCCCAGGAGTATGGAAAAGTCTGTGAGCAGAAGTAAGACAAGTTCCTCTGCTTAGGGGTACAGACCCAGAATCATCAGAACACAAGAGCTAAGGAGTGGCTTGTTGACATCATCAGAACCCAATATTACAACCACAGCAAGCCTTGGATACCTCAACACACAATAAAAGCAAGACTCAGATTTAAATATCACATCTCGTGATGATGATAGAAGACTTTAAGAGGGAAATAAATAACTCCCTTAAAGAAATACAAGAGAACACAAGTAAACAGCTAGAAGCTCTTAAAGAGAAATCACAAAAATTCCTTAAACAATTACTGGAAAACACAATCAAACAGGTGAAGGTAATGAACAAAACCATCCAGGATCTAAAAATGAAAATAGAAAAAATAAAGAAACCACAAAGGGAGACAACCCTGGAGACAGAAATCCTAGAGAAGAGATCAGGAGTCATAGATGCAAGCATCACCAACAGAATACAAGAGATAAAAGAGAAAATCTCAGTGGCAGAGGATACCATAGAAAACATTGGCACAACAGTCAAAGAAAATGCAAAACACAAAAAGTTCCTAACCCAAAACATCCAGGAAATCCAGGACACAATCAGAAGACCAAACCTAAGAAAAATAGGTATAGAAGAGAGTGGAAATTCCCAACTTAAAGGGCCAATAAATATCTTCAAAAAAATTATAGAAGAAAATATCCCTAACCTAAAGAAAGAGATGAACATAAACATTCAAGAAGCCTACAGAACTCCAAATAGATTGCACAAGAAAAGAAATTCCTAATAGTCAAAACATAATAGTCAAAACAACAAATGCACAAAACAAGAAAAGAATATTAAAAGCACTAAAGGAAAAAAGTCAAGTAACATATAAAGGCAGACCTATCAAAATTACACCAGACTTCTCACCAGAAATTATGAAAACTAGAAGATCCTGGGCAGATCTCATAAGGACCCTAAGAGAACAGAAAGGCCAGCACAGGCTGCTATAACTAGGAAAACTGTCAATTATCATAGATGGTGAAACCAAGATATACTATGACAAAACCAAATTCACACAATATCTTTCCACAGAACCAGCCCTACAAAAGATAATAGATGAAAACGCCAACATAAGGAGGGAAAACCCTAGAACCCTAGAAAAAACAAGAAAGTAATTGTTAAACAAACCCAAAAGAAGATAGCCACACAAATATAAAAATAAGATCCAAAATAACAGTAAGGAACAATCACTATTCCTTAATATCTCTTAACATCAATGGACTCAATTTCCCAAGAGATATGCTAACAGACTGGATAAATAAGCAGGAACCAGCATTTTGCTGCATCTAGGAAACACACCTCAGTGTTAAAGACAAACACTACCTCCGAGTAAAGGGCTGGAAAACAATTATCCAGACAAATAGTCCCAAGAAACAGGCAGGAGTAGCCATTCTAATATCGGATAAAATCGACATTCAACGAATAGTCATCAAAAAAGATAAGGAAGAGCAACCATATTTATAAAAGTAACTTTACTAAAGCTCAAAGAGCTTATTCCACCTCACACAATAATATTTGGAGAATTCAACACCCAACTCTCATCAATGGACAGACTTTGGAAACACAAACTAAAGAGACACAGTGAAACTAACAGGAGTTATGGACCAAATGGATTTAGCAGATATCTATAGAACATTTCATCCTAAATCAAAAGAATATACCTTCTCCTCAGCACCTCATGGTACCTTCTCCAAAATTGATCATATAATTGTTAACAAAACAAAGCTCAAGAGATATAAGAAGATTGAAATAATCCCACACCTCCTATCAGATCACTACAGATTAAGGATGGTCTTCAATGGCAAAAAAAAAAAAAACAAGAAAAAACCCACATACACATGGAAACTGAACAACGATCTATTCAGTGATAACTTGGTCAAGGAAGAAAGAAAGAAAGAAATTAAAGACTTCCTAGAATCTAATGAAAATGATAGTACAACATACCCATATTTATGGGACACAATGAAAGCAGTGTTAAGAGGAAAATTCATAGCTCTGAGTGCCTCCAAAAGAAACAGGAGAGATCATACACGAAGAGCTTAACCGCCTACCTGAAAGGTCTAGAACAAAAAGAAGCTAATACACCTAAAAGGAATTGAACACAGGAAATGATCAAACTCATGCCTGAAATCAATGAAAGAGAAACAAAAAGAACTATACAAAGAATCAACAAATCCAGGAGCAGGTTCTTTGAGTAAATCAACAAGATAGATAAACCCTTTACCAGAATAACCAGAGGGCACAGAAACAATATCCAAATTAACAAAATCAGAAAGGAAAGGTGAGATATAACAACAGAATCTGAGGAAATTCAAAAAATCATCAGACCCTCCTACAAAAGCCTATACTCAAAAAACAAAACAAAACAAAAAACCAAAAAAAACCAAAAAATATCTGGATGAGATGGACAATTTTCTACATAGATAGCAAACACTAAAGTTAAGACAGGATCAAATAAACCATCTAAACACTCCTATAACCAGTAAAGAAATAGAAGCAGTCATTAAAAGTCTCTCAAAGAAAAAAAAAAGAAAAAAGCCCCAGACAAGATGGGTTTAGTGCAGACTTCTATTCGGACCTTCAAAGAAGACCTAATACCAATACTCTTCAAACTATTCCACAAAATAGAGACAAAAGGAATACTACCCAATTCATTTTATGAGGCCACAGTTGCACTGATACTAAAACCTCACAAAGACCAAAGAAAGAAAGAAAACTTTAGACCAATTTCCCTGATGAATATTGATGCAAAAATACTCAATAAAATTCTTGCACACAGAATCCAAGAATTCATCATGATCAAGTAGGCTTCATCCCAGGGATGGAGGCACGGTTCAATACCTGGAAATCCATCAATGTAATCTACTACATAAACAAACTCAAAAAAAAAAAAAAAAGGCAAAAACCCATGGTCATTTCATTAGATGCTGAAAAAGCATTTGACAAAATTCAACATCACTTCATGATAAAAGTCTTGGAAAGATCAGGAGTTCAAGCAGCACATCTAAACATAGTAAAAGCAATATAAAGCAAACCAGTGGCCAGCATCAAACTAAATGGAGAGAAACTCGAAGCAATCCCACTAAAATCAGGGAATAGGCAAGGCTGCCCTCTCTCTCCCTATCTATTCAATATAGTGCTTGAAGTTCTAGCTAAAGCAATCAGACAACAAAAGGAGGTCATAAGGATACAAATTGGAAAGGAAGAAATCAAAATATTGCTATTTGCAGATGATATGATCATATACTTAAGTGACCCAAAAACCTCCACCAAACATCTGCAATATCTGATAAACAACTTCAGCAAAGTGGTCGGATATAAAATTAATTCAAACAAATCAGTAGCCTAGGATAAACAGGCTGAGAAAGAAATTAGAGAAATAACACCCTTCACAATTGTCACAAACAATATAAAATATCTTAGTGTGACTCTAACCAGACAAGTGAAATATCTGTATGACAAGAACTTCAAGTCTCTGAAGAAATTGAAGAAGACCTCAGAAGATGGATAGACCTCCCATGTTCATGGATTGGCAGGATTAATATAGTTAAAATGACCATCCTGCTGAAAGCAATCTACAGATTCAACGCAATCCCCATCAAAATCCCAACTCAATTCTTCATAGACTTAGAAAGAGCAATTCTAAAATTCATATGGAATAACAAAAAACCCAGGATAGCAAAAACTATTCTCAACAATAAACGGACTTCTAGGGGAATCAGCCTCCCTGACTTCAAGCTGTACTACAGAGCAGTAGTGATAAAAACTGCATCGTATTGGTACAGTGACAGGCAGGTAGATCAGTGGAATAGAATTGAAGACCCAGAAATGAACCCACACACTTATGGGCTCTTGATCTTTGACAAAGGAGCTAAAACCATACAGTGGAAAAAAGACAGCATTTTCAACAAATGGTGCTGGTTCAACTGGTGGTCTACATGTGGAAGATTGTGAATTGATCCATTCCTATCTCCCTGTACAAAGCTCAAGTCCAAGTGGATCAAGGACCTCCACATAAAACCAGATACACTAAATTTAATAGAAGAGAAAGTGGGCAAAAGTCTCGAACACTTGGACACAGGGGGAAAGTTCCTGAACAGAACACCCATGGCTTGTGTTCTAAGATCAAGAATCGACAGATGGGATCTCATCAAATTACAAAGCTTCTGTAAGGCAAAGGACACTGTAAATAGGACAAAATGGCAACCTACAGATTGGGAAAAGATCTTTACCAATCCTATATCTGATAGAGGGCTAATATCCCATGTATACAAAGAACTCAAGAAGCTAAACTCAAGAGATCTAAATAACCCTATCAAAAAATGGGGAAGAGAGCTCAACAGAGAATTCTCAATTGAGGAAAGTGGAATGGCCGAGAAGCACCTAAAGAAATGTTCAACGTCCTTAGTCATCAGGGAAATGCAAATCAAAACAACCCTGAGATTTCACCTCACACCAGTCAGAATGGCTAAGATCAAAAACTCAAGTGACAGCAGATGTTGACGAGGATGTGGAGAAAGAGGAACACTCCTCCATTGCGGGTGGTAATGCAAGCTGATACAACTTCTCTGCAAATCAGTTCGGCCGACCCTCAGAAAAATGAACATAATACTACCTGAGGACACAGCTCTTCCACTCCTGGGCATATACCCAGAAGATGCTCCAATATGTAATAAAGACACATGTTCCGCTATGTTCATAGCAGCCATATTTATAATAGCCAGAGGCTGGAAACAACCCAGATGTCCCTCAACAGAGGAATGGATAAAAAAAAATGTGGTACATTTACTCAGCTATTAAAAACAATGACTTCATGAAATTCACAGACAAATGGACAGAACTTGAAAATATCATCCTGAGTGAGGTAATACAGTCACAAAAGAATGAACAGTGAACAAGTACTCACTGTTAAGTGGTTATCAGCCCAAAAGTTCGAAATACCTAAGAGTCACTTCACAGCAATAGTAGGGCTGAGTGGGAGGTCCCAGATGGAGGACTTGGCGAAGGGACTGAAGGAGCTGAGGGAGTTTGCATCCCCAGAAAGGCAGCAACAGTGGCTACTGGCCTGACCCCCGATACTCCTGGAAACTGATCCACCAACCAAAGAATACACATGGAGGGACCCATGGTGCTGGCCACATATGGAGCAGAAGAGGGTCTTGTTAGCCTTCCGGGGGAAGAGAAGCCTTTGGTCCTGAGACTGTTAGATCCCTCAATAGAGGAGAATGCCAAGGAGGGAAGATGAGAGTGGGTGGGTGGGTTAATACCCCAATAGTAGCAGAGGGGTGGGAAGAAATTGGGAGGTTCTAAAGGGGAGATCTGGAAAGGGGGAAACATTTGAAATGTAAATAAAGATGAAAAACAAATTGCAAAGCAATTTTTTAAGGCAAAGGACACTCTCAATAGGACAAAACAGCAACCAACACACTGGGAAAAGGTCTTTACCAATCCTATGTCCAATTGAGGGCTAATATCGAATACATACAAAGAACTCAAGAAGTTAGCCTCCAGAAAACCAAATAACCCTATCAAAATATGGGGAACAGAGCTAAACAGAGAATTCTCAACTGAGGAAACTTGAAGGGCTGAGAAGCACCTGAAGAAATGTTCAACATCCTTAGTCATTTGGGAAATGCGAATCAAAACAACCCTGAGATTCCACCTCACCTCAGTCAGAATGGCTAAGACCAAAAACTCAGGTGACAGTAGATGCTGGTGAGGATGTGAAGAAAGAAGAACATTCCTTCCCTCTTGAAATCAGTTTTGCAGACCCTCAGAAAATTGAACATAATACTACCTGAGGATCCAGCTATACCACTCCTGGGCATATTCCCAGAAGTTGCTCCAACATGTAATAGGACACATGCTCCACTATGTTCTTAGCAGACATATTTATAATAGCCAGAAGCTGGAAACAACCCAGATGTCCCTCAACAGAAGAATGGATACAGAAAATGTAGTATTTTACACAATGGAATACTACTCAGCTATTAAAAACAATGACTTCATGAAATTCGCAGGCAAATGGATGGAACTAGAGAATATCATCCTGAGTGAGGTCACTCAGTCACAAAAGAACAAACATGGAATATAATCACTGATAAGTGAATATTAGTCCAAAAGTTTGGAACACCCATGATTCAATTCATAGCAACTTTTGGACTGAGCATGGGGTCCCAGGTGGAGGAGTTGTAGAAGGGACTGAAGGAGCTGAGGAAGCTTGCAGCTCTATGGGGAGGGCGCAACAAAGTCAACTGGTCAGGCCTCCTATTGCTCCCAGAGACTGGACCACCAATCAAAGAATGCATATGGAGGGACACATGGTGTTGGCCACATATGTGGCAGAGGAGGGCCTTGTTGGCCATCAGTGGAAGGATAGGCACTTTCGTCTGAGGGTGTTCGATGCCCCAGTATACGGAAATGCCAGGGAGGGAAGATGGGAGTGGGCATGTTAGTGGGGAAATACCCTCATAGAGGCAGGAGGAGGGAGGATGTGATAGGGGGTTTCCAAATGGGAGACCAGTAAAGGAGAAAACATGTGAAATGTAAATAAAGTATCAAAACTTTAAAACAACTAATGCAATTACACTATTTTTCTCCACCCTTTCCTCTTTCCAAAGCCTTCTATTGAACATAGAAACGTCCAGGGCATAAGCACACACAGAAACACACTCTCTGTCTCTCTCTCTTTGTCTCTCTCTCTCTCTCTCACTTTCTTTCTCTCTCTTTCTCTCATTTAAAAGGACAGTATCTGTAACAGGTGGTTTCTGCTAGAACAGGATAATCTAGGGAAGAGTTTTTCTCAGTTTATCAGGCAAGAACTCACAGGCCACTGTAACTATCATAGACTAGGGCAGGCTATATTTCAAGTAGCCATCTAGGAGAAGCGAAAAGCTTGCAGGTGATCTTCCTGAGATTGTTTCACCATGGACTGTGGACTACGATGAATGAGCCCTTGCAGGCAAAGCAGAAGGGATAAAGTTTTCAAGTATTGATTTTGCAGTTAATATTCCTTTCCTGATGTTATAAAATTAATATTAGATAATCCCTGGGCATTAGCCATCCTATTGGACAGATTTTCTGCAGATCAACAAACATGTACTGATTTGTACTGATAATATAAGGACAAACAGATTTTTCAATTCCTGATAACAATTCTATAAGAATTCCTAACATTATACTGTAATTATTAAGCCCTTTATAATATAACTGCTATTAAAGCCCTCTCTGAAATGAACACTGCAACTCTGTCAGTCCTCCTATGTCATGATTTAATTACTTCTGAGAAAGAAAGCAGGAATTTACAACTTAGAATACATTCCTGAGCACTATAAAACAATTAGCAAAAGGTCATAAAAGGGAAGAAGAGATTATTGTAGGTGCAAGGAGAGAGGATAAAATATTGACTGGGTTTATCTATACAAAATCTCAATGAAAACTTAGACAAAAAATATAGTTTTAGACTCTCAGTGAACATATGAAGCTAGTGACAGATAATGAATGCCTAGCTAGATAACTGGTCTTAATAGAAACACATGCAAACATCTCTGTTGTAAATGTCTTATTCAATTTATGGTGTGAATTTTTGTTGGAACTTTTAGTGAACTTTTGTGAAAATCTCTGTGGTCTATTTTCCTTAAAAAGCTAGAAAGACCTAGGAATGATGACATTAGGCAGGACAGAAGGAGAGAGCAGAATGTAAATGAAGAATGAGATTAGGAAATAAGGTAGAAGGTGGAGAGAACATAGCAAAATATAACAGAGGAAGACAAAGAAGCTGCACAGAGATCAGAAAGAGCAGGCCGGCTTCTCTTTAAGATTGGATGGATCACATCGTTTCTTAATAGCAAGGCAGGCTGCTTAGTCTAACTAAAGAGGGCAAAGTTCTTTGTTTTTTTTCTTACATACTTGTTCATTTAGCAATAAAAGGGTAGAAGTTTTTTTTTTTTCTTTATGTAGTAAAAATTAGAGCTCATTTTTCAAACCAGAATGAATGAGTCCTTTCTGCACTAGTGCTTGGTATTTTGCTCCATAAGCATATGTAAGTGTGGATGTATAAATATATAAATATGAGATAAGTAGCTGAACACGAGTACGTGTTCATGAATGTGTATATAAATGTATGTATGTTTAAGAATATTTGGTTGTGTAAAAGTTTTTCCTCTTGCAAGCATGACTCTCTTCTCCTGGTTTATTGGTCCAAACCTCCCTTATTCCAGGCAAGAGGGAGGCAGGTGCAGGCAATGCTTCTGGGTAAGAGAGAAAGGAACCCTAGCAATTCACCCATTACTTAATCCTCTGCTGTTAAGCAACAGGTGTTAATTCACCTAGAGGCCTGCACCTTCTGGCTTCAGAGTAACTTAGAATCAAGACAGGTAAATGTTATTATAGAAGGCAACCTTAATCTCTCTGAAGACCAAGTCTTGCCCTACCAACACTCTTTCCCATTAGCTACCTTCAAGAGAACCAGAGCTCTGGAGCTGGGTCTCCAGCACTATATCTCAAACTGACAGCAAAATCTGCCAATATCCACTTGGTACTAGTTTTGAAGTTATGCAGCTATTAAAGTAAACTTTATAGGAATCCATGGAGTTTTTTTTTTTTTTTTCCAACATTTTAAAACTCCCATAGAGGAAAGACAGTATGGAGTAGAGTCAGATTCCATGCAAAAATCTGTGGCACTGCATAAAGATATGGAAAAGATGCAAAGCCACAATAGAGACATCAGGGTGTTTAGATGCCAACAGCATTATGTTTACTGAAGAGAGCAACGGTGGAGCAGGCTTGTAAGAAAGAGTACATATACTACAGGACACAGATCTGGAGGGGTGGAGCCACTCAAACATGAGGGGTCCTGTATGCTGGACTTGGAGCTACAGGGTTTGGTGTTTGTCCTGCTGGGTCTTCACCTTTCTTTAGTCTACTCATTCCTTGCTAAATCCAACTATTTCCTTTAGAAGTAGGAAAGTTTACCTCTATGTATTGTGGGAATGTTCAAATTTATTTATTTATTTATTTTATTTTTAATGGGGTCATAATGAAGAGACTATATTGCCTCAGAGGACTTAGGAAGCAACACCTGCTTCCAAGCATAGAGAATATGCTTATCCTCTCAGCTAGTGCTGGGATGGGTTATATAAATGAAATGTCTTCCTTAGATGTAGTGGGGAGGGCACACAAGCCCTGCCTGCCTTCAACAAGGCCATTTTGTTCCTGCTTGGTAGGGTCAATAATCAGTGATCAAGTCTGGGAACTGCTAAAGAGAGAAACGCATATTCACCTCCAAACCTATGTTTCCACAAGAACACTTTCCTGGAAAGTAAAAAGGGAGACAAAAATCTCCTGATGAGTGTTACTTCATAACTAACCTAGCTGCCATTCCTGTGGGGTACAGTTTGAAAACCTTCACTTTGTGCTACCTGGTGTCCCACAGTGCAGTATTTTTCCTCAGACAGTCTTTTTCAAGGCCTCTTATATGTCAGTTTTAATATATCTGCCTGTTATAAGACATTAAATGATTGATTTGGTGACTCTGGGCATTTCATTATAGAGTAGATACTGCTTTAGAGATGGCTGTGTCTCTAATCTCTGCTGCCCTTAACTTGGGCTCATACACAGTATCTCATTTGTCCTTATTCTTGGAAGTGCTGAATTTGCAAACTCATTTCTGGATAAGAACTTTTAAAATCTTCATGCTGGGTTCTGCTATTTCCATTTTAGAAAAATAAAAGGCATATGTATCTATGCATCCACTTAAAAGAGCACAAAATAATATGTGCTTATACTGTGCACAATGCCTCCTGATATGTTTCTCAGATTGTCTATTATACTTAATTTGTAAATGATGTATCCAATCCATTTAATGATTTTGTCTCCAAAGTACTGTTCAAGGCTACCACTTCATCATGTTTCAATTAAATATTATTTTTATTAATTTTTTTACACAATATACTTGATAATATCCTTTCCCCTCCCACAAAATATTCCCAGATTCTCCATGTAGTGGTGAGAGGTGTGGTCTTGTTGGAGCTTTTTTGGAGGAGGTGTGTCACTGTGTAGAAGAGCTTTGAGGTTTCCTAGTGCTCAAGATACACCCAGGGCAGAAGAGTCACTCCCCTTAGCTATCTTTGGATCAAAGATGTAGAACTCTTGCCTCCTCCAGCACCAAGTCAGCCTCCATGCTTCCACACTTCCCATCATGATGACAATGTAGTGAACTTCTGAAACTGTAAGGCAGCACCAATTAAATGTTTGCCTTTATAAGAGTTGCCTTGGTCATGGTGTCTCTTCACAGAAAAATAAAAATAAAATAAAATTAAAAAAAAAAATAAAAAAAAAAAACCCACAAACTAAGTTACCCTCTCTCTCTCTATCTGTGTGTGTGTGTGTCCCTCCATCTCCACTCCCTCTCTCACCACAAAAAAAGCAAAAATAAAAGCAAAACCCCATAAGACAAAAGAGGAAGGAAGGAAGGAAGAAGGAAGGCAGTCAGGCAGGCAGGCAGGCAGATAGACATACAGACAGACAGACAGGCAGTCACAAAAGTCCATTTTTGTGTTAGCCAACTACCCCTGGGCATGGACCCTGCCTTGGCATGTGGCTGATTTATTCAATTACTCTGAATCTGACAAAAGCAAACAAACCAAAGACCAAAACCAAGCAAACAAAATGATTTCCCCCTTTCTAGCCAAACATCAGTTACAAATAGTTTTTTGATTAGTGTTGGGACTTAACTCCCCTTTCCAACGTTAAGACTTTGTCTGGTTTGAATATGTGCTGGTCTCCTGAGTGTACTGTCACACTTTCTCAGAGTTCATATGCATTTAAGTCCTGTTGTCATCTCATATAAGTGTTGCATATAAGTGTCATCTCATGGAGTGCGTTTTAAATCTAATCAAAAAGTGGTTGATTACTTCCATAACGTTTGTGCAACTATTGTACAAATATATCAGGAGGCAAGTAACTGCTGTAGGTCACAGGGTTTTTACCTGGGTGATACTTATGATTACTTTTCCTTTCAGGTAGTATATAGAGTACCTTCCAGTACAATGAATTCTAGTCAGCAGAGGTAAAGCTTGGGCGTTGGCTCCATTTTTCTGTGTTTGAGGACATAAATGTTTTCAGCAATAGGGTCTTATAACCAGTAGACTTGGCAATGACCAGTGATGTTTTGGAGGTAATTATGAGACCTCTTTGGCCAATGATTCAACAAGATGACACCCATTCCTGGTATTGGAGGTTTTACTTAGTCACATATGATGTCTAACTGAGGTATTGCTTACCTTATTATATGGAGAGTCCTTTTAAATTCTGCTTATAAATGTATATATTTTAGGAAGCTTCTACAATAGTATGTTTCCATATGGCTTTTCTAAAGACCTTTAGTGTTAGTTGTTTCTCTGTGTCCCTCCTTACACTTCTGTCTGCACCTCCCTCCCAATTTAATCCTTCTTTTCTAGTTTCTCTTTATCTTTTTATAATACCATATTCTATTTTCTCTTTCTTAGAAGGTCCCTTTCTCCTTCCGGTCCATTGTTACATACTTAACATCTGTAGTTATTCAGATTGAAGCATTCATGTTAAAAACTGAAAGCTAATATCCACATATAAGAAAAAACAAAACAAAACATGAACTCTTAAAAATTGTGGTAAGAATGCTAAAGTGTATCTCTTCATATCTGAAGACTTCTAGCCAGGGTGCAAGTGAGGAAGGATTCAGTTTTCTTTATGGGGCTGGCTACTGGAAGTTTGACCATGCTTCAGTGAGTATAGGGGTAACACAAAATGGACTTGTGTTTTTTGTTTGTTTTCTTTATTCTTTTTTTTTTTCCTTGTGGGGGTAGGTCATATGAATGGGAAGGGGATTCATCTGGGAGGACTGGGAAGTGAGTGTGACTGGGGTATATTATGTAAAATTCTCTAATCATTAATGAAAATATTATTTCTGGGGCTCAGGAAATGGCTCAGCTGTTAAGAGAGCTGTCTGATCATCCAGGGGATCAATGTTCAGTTCTAAGAACCCACATGGCAGCTCACAACTGTCTGCACCACCAGTCTAATGGGATATAGCTCCTTCTTCTGACCTCTGTGTCATATATACACTCAAAGATGTACACTTAGACAAAAAATAAAAATAAAAAAAAATAAAAAAAATAAAATCTCACAAACACATATTTTAAAAACAGTTCATTTCCTGTGCCAAGTACTTAGTCTATTTCCCATTTTCTTTTTAACAGATTCACAGAATCTGGTCTTATGTTGAAGTATTTTATCCATCTGGAATTGAATTTTGTGCAGGGTGATATATATGGATCCATTTTCATTTTTCTACATGAGGCTATCCAGCTTAACAAGCACCGTTGTTGAAGGGGCTGCCTTTTCACCAGTGTCTGGTTCTTTTGCTTATTTGTCAAAAATCAAATGTCCATAGCTGTGTGAATTTTGTTTGGGTCTCTGATCCAATTCCACTGGCAAACATATATGTTTTTATGCTGATACCGTGTTATTTTTTATTTCTATAGCTCCACAATACAACTTGTAATTTAGGATGGTGATACCTCCATTAGGTTTTTTTTTTTTTTTTTTTCCTTGTCCAAGATCACATCATCAATCCTGAGATTTTGTATTCCCATATAAAATTGAAGATTGTTTTTAAAATTTTTGTGACTAATAGAGTTAAAATGTTGATGGGGATTGCACTGAATCTGCAGATTGCTTTTGGTAGTACGGCCATTTTCATAATATGAATCCTACCTATGTATAAGCATGGGCTATCTTTCCTTCTTCTAATGTCTTTTTCAATTTCCTTTTTCAATATCTCAAAGTTTTTATTATAAAAGTCTTTCACATGTTTTGGGTTCTGGCTGGTTTTGTGTGTCAACTTGACACAAGCTGGAGTTATCACACAGAAAGGAGTTTCAGTTGAGAAAATTCCTTCTTGAGGTCCACCTGTAAGGCATTTTCTCAATTAGTGATCAAGGGGAGAGGGCCCATCCCATTGTGAGTGTTGCCAGCCCTGGGCTGGTAGTGGGTGAGCAAGTCAGGGGGAAACAATCCAGTAAGCAACACCCCTCCATGGCCTCTGCATCAGCTACTGCCTCCAACTTCCTGCCCTGTGTGAGTTCCTGTCCTGTTCCTTTGGTGATGAACAGAAATGTGGAAGTGTATGCTGAATAAACTCTTTCCTCCTCAACTTGCTTCTTGGTCATGATGTTTTGTGCAGGAATACAAACCCTGACTAAAACACTTTGTTAAGAGTTATCCCAGGATACCTTATTACCTATTGTGAAAGGTATCTTTTCTCTGGTTTCATTTGCAACATATTTACCATTTGCATATAGGACGTGTCTTAGAGTTTCATTGATGTGAAGTGACCAAGGCAACTCTTATAAAAGACAGCATTTAATTGGGTCTGGCTTACAGGTTCTGAGGTCCAGTCCATTATGACAGGAAGCACGGCAGTGTCCAGGCAGAAATGGTGCTGGAGAAGCTGAACATTCTACATCTTGTTCCAAAGGCAAACAGGAGAAGACTTGCTTCCACATGGCTAGGAGGAGGGTCTCAAAGTGCACCCTCACAGTGACACCCTTCCTTCAACAAGGTCATACTTACTCTAACAAGCCCACACCTACTCTAACAAGGCCACACCTCCTATAGTACCACTCCCTGGGCCAAGCACATTCAAACCACCACAGAAAGGCTACTAATTTTTGTGTGTTAACTTTATTTCTTAACATTTTGATGAAAGTTTATCAACTGTAGAAGCTCTTTGGTGGAAGTTTTAGTACCTTTTATATATACATTCATATCATCTGTAAATGAAGACACCGTGACTATTTCCTTTCCTGTTTCTATTCCCTTGATCTTGTTCAGTTGTTTTATTCCTGTAGCTAAGACTTCAAGTGCTATATTCAATAGGTGTAGAGAGAGTAGAAAACCTTGCTTTGTTCCTAATTTTAGTGGAAATACTTTGAGTTCCTCTCTATTTATGCTTACTGCAAATTGCTTTTATTATGTTGAGTAATGTCCCTTGTGTCCTGAGTTTCTCTAGGACTTTTCTCATGAAGGAAGGTTGGATTCTGCATCAAATAAGATGATCATATTACTCTTCCCTTTCAGTCTGTTTATGTGGTGGATTATGTATATTAATTTACATATGGTAAATACTCCATCTCTGGGATGAAGCCTACTTGATCATGGTGGATAATCTTTTTTATGTATTCTTAGATTTATTTTGCAAGTATTTTATTGGGAATTTTTAGGTCTATTTCCAAAAAGGATATTGTTTACAACTTTTTTGTTGTTTGGTCTTTATATATTTTTGGTATCAAGGCAAAAAGGGCTTCACAAAACAATCAAGAAATAATTCTTTCAGTTTCTCTTTTGGGGAATATTTTGAGGAGTATTGACTTTAGTTCTAATGAGTTGTTCACTTTCTGTGAGTTTATAAGCTTTGTTGTTGTTGTTGATGATGGTGATGATGATGATGATGATGATGTCTAGCTTGATTCATGGTGATCAGACAGAATACAATTATTTCAATTTCTTTGCACTTGTTGAGACTTGCTTTGTCTCCTACTATCTGCTTACATTTGGGGAACTATGCTACAAGGAGGAGCACATGTGCTACTTAAAAGAAAGCATATTCTTTAGTGTTTTGGTGAAATGGTTTGAAGGTGTCTGTTAGGCCCATTTGATTTATGATATTACTCAACTCCAGCACTACTATCTTTAGTTGTTGTCTAGATGACCTGTAGTTATATGAGAATGTGGTTTTGAAGTCTCTTGCTCTCACTATGTGAGGGACAATATTGATTTTTAGCTGTTGTAGTATATCTTTTATGAACGTGGGTCTCCTTCTGTTTAATACATAAATATTTAAAAAGCTAATATCCTCTTGGTATATTTTTCCTTTGATGAGTAGGTAGTGTCTTTTCTAGCTCCTCTGATTAGTTTAGTTTGAAGCCTGCTTTGTCATACGTTAACATGGTTATACCCACTTGCCATTAGGTCCATTTGCTTGAAATTGCTTTTTCAGTACCTTGATCCTAAGGTGATTTCTTTTCTTGCTGGTAGAGCATGTTTCTTGTATGTAGCAGAAAGGTCTTATTTTCTAATCTAATCTGTTAGTCTGTTCTGTATTGTTTTAATTGTGGGATTGAGACCACTAATATTGAGTTATTATATTAATGCACTATCTATTAATTTCTGTTATTTTGTTGTGGTGTGGTCTTTGTTGTTTCTTTTTTATTTGAGAATTATTTGTTCTTTTTATCCATATGTGTGTAATTAGCCTCTTCAGACTGACATGTTCATTCTAGTGCCCTCTGTAGCACTGAATTGGTAGACATAAATTGCTTCCATAAGTATAAGCTAAGTATAACAAGTATAACATTTTTGTTTTGTTTTTAATGTATCTTCTCTCATTTATGTTCTTATAGTAACACATAATAAGCCGAGATGATAGGTGAACTCTCCAGTACATCTTAGACTTTTCTGAATAGCACTTCAGAAATTGGAAATTACTTTATTTCTAAAGCTTACACTGAGGAGCTAAAGAAGGGATGTTTCATCATAGGAGGCAGGAGCAGTCATTTTCCTGACTTCAGTAACCACACTATGAAGCTAAGCAGAGAGAAGAGAGGAATGGTAGACATTTCCTGGGATAATATGAAAATTGCAGTTTTCTAACCACAGACATTTAAAAAAATCATTGACAAAGTTGCAAAGGCAGAAAAAGTAAAGAAAAGCTAAAACATTAACAAGCAGTATTTATGAATATCATGCATGGATGGTTGTCAAAAGAAAGGCCTTGAGCAAAGCAATCTCAGAAGGAATAACAAATTAAAAGGAGAAATAAGGCTAGCTCAGCAAGCTGGTGACCTTCTCTGAACAGATAAGTTCACTCTCTTAACAATACAGTAAGGTCCACCTTAAGAAAAGCCAAAAATCAAACTTAACCAGCCATCCAATTGACCTCAGTCATGAGGGAAAGAAGTGTCACCCTCTCACCCTGCTGGGATAATGCAATAGGACTCAGAATCTAGTCCTCAAAGATAAGAGAGTTCTGGGGGCAGGAACACAAGGGGAGGAGGAAATAGCAATGCTAAGGCTTGGAGAGGCCAGCCTCTGAGTCATGGTAGTGAACCCTGATAGCCATGACTAGAGGAAGCCTGTGATTCAGAGCCCCTAGCTCAGCAGTTGAACTGATGAACTTTGGACCCCAGAGCAGGACAGTCTTACTCAGAGTGGTAGGATCTGTGTAGCATGAATGAAAAGCAGGCAGGCCTTTTCAGTCTTAACTATGTGTGTGTGTGTGTGTGTGTGTGTGTGTGTGTGTATTGGTGGGGGGACCCACAAACAAACTGTAATCAGAATTCATAAGTATTTTTATGGGCATGTTTTAAGAAGGTATTTTTGTCATATTTAAGCACACAAACAAAAATACATATAGATATCAATGGTGAGTTTTATATAAAAATTTCAATACATAAAATGTCAAGAGGGAGAAAGGATATATAGATGGGAAGTCTTCATAAAGGTTTTGTTTTCTAAGTGTGCTGCCAGGCTGTACCAGGACTTTGGAAGGAGGTTCTGGCTCCAGATTCTTTTGGCTTCCAGTGCACTGACAGGCTGTAAAGCCTGAATGGCTTTGCTTTGGAGGCTGATCACTGGCTATAAAGCCTACTTCAGAAGAACTGGTATCTTATAAAATGTTCTACTAGAGAGAAAGGTCTTAAGAAAGGTATAACTGACAGACTGCTTTGTAAAGCACTGGAAACTCTTGCTGATGCTTGTTAAAAAGCTATGGTCATCTGCATTTCTACAAAGATCAAGGCAGCAAGCCATTGGAAGGTGATCAACACCCAAGGAACTGGTTTTGGCCACTGTGTGCTCTGTGATATGAATGCAGGTGTGAACACACTTAAGTTGAAGAACTTGAATCTAGGGATCCAGGGAGACAAGGGAAGGCAGTGGTGAGTGCAGGCCTTGAGCCAAGCACCTAAAGGCTCTGCCTAAGTGCTCTGCACCACCTCAGAAGAGATGGTAGAAATCCACACACCACACCCATGATTTTTTTTAGGGGGAAATAAAAATTGTATTCAGTGGGTTATAAAAAATAATAAAAGAGGACATAAAGTTGTAAGATAGAGGAAAGAGTAAAAGTGAATATGATCAAAATATATTGGATACAGGTATGAAAATTTAAAACAATTAATAAAAATACTGTATTTTAAATGTCCAGTTTCTGAAAATGTTACAGAACCTGGAAAGAAATAGAAAAATGTACCCACCTACAAAAGAAAATAAAAATTGGAATAGAAATTATTGTTGAAGGGCTAGGGCATAAGTTAGCTAGTCAAGTGCTTGCAGTGCAAGCACAAAGTTATGCTTGAAATAGCTATTTCACCGGAACAAGGGAGAGCAGTGGATTTCTGAGAAGACTTTCTGGCTGGCCAGACTAGCTGTATTAGAGAGCTGCAAGTTCAGTGAGAGATTCCAACTCCTAAATCAAGACAGAAGGCTTCTAATATTTGAGGAAAAAAACCTGAGATTGTCCTCTGGTCTCTTAGTGCACAAGCACATAAGAATACATACAAACTCACATGTGCATGCACAGACACACACACACACACACACACACACACATGCACATCACTAAGGATTCCCAGAAATTAGCTGTACTCGTAAAAGATTATAAGTCTGCTTTGTTGAACACCTTGATAAATCTATAGGAAATCATATCTAAATAATTAAATGAAATATGCTTATCAGATCTCATCAAAGTAGTTAAAAAATAGAACATATTTAAAAAGAACTCAATAGAAATCTTGGCCTTGAAAAGTACAATGATTACAATTAACAATTTCATCAGTGAGAGTGAATGATATTTGAGCAGATAGAACAAAGTGGAGATCTCCCTTTTTTCAGAGCTAAGTTCATATTGGTGTAGACAAGTATGAAGAAAGAATTAATGAAGGCATCAGTGGTTTCCAGATGAACTGTGGGATGAATAGAAAGAAGACAGATGATGTTCTAGGTCATGAGACTATGCATACAGCACCAATGATAAACACATGCCATATGTGTTTGCCCAATCCGTGGACTATATAACAATCTATAATGTGAAGTATGCAATGTAAACTATGGGTACTGGCTGATAATGCCATGCCTGTTGGTGAAGGTGATCAATTGTAACAAACACAAGTGTGGTTGCTGTTAGTGAGATAAAGAATGCATCTGTGGAAACAGTGATAATATAAGTCTCTCTTCCAATTGTTTACAAAATAACAACTTCTCTAAATAACATAAAGTAAATTCAAAAAAGATAATTCTGGAGGTACATGTCTATGGTGTGGATGATAGATGATAGATAGATAGATAGATGATAGATAGATAGATAGATGATAGATAGAGATAAAGAGGTACATTTGTGAATGTACTTAAAGACACTTAAATGTTAAGTTACAAATTTACATACATATAAATATATACATATATAATACACTTATCTATGGGTGTAATAATGAATGTTTATAGATTGTTTTTAGGGATTATGCTAGTTTAGTAAGTTAATAATTGAGATTCTCTTCCCATAATCATGACTCCACTAGCATGAGTGTTAGCTGGGTTCCAGTACCAACCATAACTTCTCTCTTGGAGAGTGGATCTAAAGATCAATTAGAGAACAATTCATTATCTCCAAGTTATGTATGCCACTACTGTACTCTTATCGTGCCGTGCTGGTAATTGAATTGGTTAATAGGCATCATAGTTGGCCAAAACTGTTGTTTGCCTTCCTTCTTTAGAAGCTTCCGTGAAGTCTCCTGATATCATGAAAGCTAGAACTCAAGGTGGGCACACTCAAGTCAGTTCCAGCTAAGGGTTTCTAGACCCTGCTTCTGAATTGTATGTTGTCTTCAGCAATCGAATCTTATCTTCCACTTCTGGGGAGGTAACCAAGGGCAACAACAATAGGTTATATTTTGTAACCAAACAGACAGTATTAAAAAACAATTCAAACGAGGGCTTCTCATGGCTGGTATTTATTAAGATTTATTAGGTGGTCTTTGGCTCTTGGAGAAAGCATCATCAGCCCATGTGATAAATTAAAATCTATATATGTATATGTGATCAGAAACAAATTTTGACATAAAATTTTATGAATCTAAATTTGCAGGTGCTAATATCTGCTCTGCTTTTAGATGGCTACCCCAAAGAAGAAATGATTTATCGTTGGAGGAAAAATTCAGTTGAGGCAGCTGATCAGAAATCATGGCGGCTCTATCAGTTTGACTTCATGGGCCTCAGAAATACTACAGAAATCGTGACAACATCTGCAGGTAGGACTGCTTAATGAAGTCAGCTTTCAGACAAACATGAAAGATTGACCTTGATCCCCTGTGTCCCAAGCTCCAGACAACCTCCGATGGACTTCCATTTGTATGTTTGTAATGAGTCCTAGCAAGGAGAGCCCAGGACCATATTTAAGGCAAAACAGCTGATTTACATATGGAAATATGTTCAAGGTTTAAATTTGGGTAGAATAAGAGCAATTAAAACTGATTTATGTTTTTTAATAATGTCTGTGGAGGCATTATATCTATGCACCTAACCATATTTCTCCAGACTGGCTGGTATGTAACCCTAACTTTAATGCTCAGGGCTGGGAGACTTATGAATCTGTTTTATACCAATGGTGCAGATTCTACTTCATTGACTTCCCTGAGACTCAGGTGCCACTCAGAATTCACAAATAAAAGGAGCTGATAAAAATATCCTTTAATAATACAAATATTTTCCTTTATTACTATAAAATTTAAGACAATATTGAATTTTGACACATTGAGAACTAATACCATTGTTATCATTTTTGCCTATATCAGCTATTATATGGCAAGTATTCTGTATGAATTAATTTATTTTTTGTGTCTGTGTCCTTTTTTGTACTTGGTATTTAATAGTTCTAATTAACTATCTTTTAATTAAGTTTCTTCTGGCAGGTGTAAAATGGAGATAGATTTTCTAGAGATCTTGCTATTTGCTAATGTGGAAATAATTTGATCTTAAATACCATAATAAATTATTTTGTTGCTCATTAGAACAATATATCAGCTTTTATATTTGATTAAATAATTAAATATACCTAGTTTAAAAATTGCATTGTAGACATAAAAGGGTCCTGAAGAACTAGCTGATAAAAGATGAAAGGGAAAGATTTCTTACAGGTGTCTTTGTGCTAGAGTTGAGAGGTAGACTTGCATAGATGATAAAGGTTACAAGGATGAAAGGTCATAACTTCGTTAAGTCAACTACAAAGGCAGCAAGAAGGGAGATAGATGCTTAAGGCAATGCCTTCCGAGCTCTGACACAAAAATGCATATATTGTCTACTGACCAAAACCCAAGAGAAAACCAAATAAGGTCAGAAAGAGACCAAGAGATGACTAAAGCATTGAAGTTACTTAACAATAGCTTTAGGATAGAAGTAAACTATTTTTATGAGAACAGAAGATGATTTGTGTATGGTGGAACATGCCTTTAATCCTAGTACTTAAGAGGCAGGGTGAATCTCTATGAGTTCAAAGCCAGACTAGTCCACATATCAAGACCTTGTCATAAAAGAGAAGTATAGATAATTTCATAAGAGAACAATATTTAAAAAACAAACAAACAAAATAAACAAAAACAAAAAAAGAAATATAACTCTTTAGAAATTTTAAAAAGAAAGCTTCAGAATTTTTAAATTTAAGGTAAAAAGTATCATGCAACAAAATAAGAAGTAAAAAATTATAGCTATGAACACTAAAGGTGATTAGTAGGAGACATTAAATTGAAACAATAATAATTTAGATTTAAGCAGTCAATGAATGGGTGAGATAACACATGACGGTTTCCTGTAAGAGTCTTTGGCTTTAAAAAATTGTAAATCTAAAGGTATAGCTCTAGGAATAGAGTTCAAACACATTGAGTTAAAAAAAGAAAAAAATTATCCTAAATGGATAGAAAATGTGAATTTGCATGCTGTCCAGTCCAAAGGATGAGTGCAAAGAAAGTCAGTAGACTGCCAAATAGCACTCTGGAAATGTGTCTTTAGGTAAGTACCTAGAGAAAAGACAAGCAAAACTAACAGAGATGTCTGACTTTGTACCAAGATGCATGTCAAATGTACACACTGAAATTCCAAGCATGAATGAATCTTACATATAGCAAACTTGCCAATAGAAATAAAGGGAAACTAATATTTTCAGAATAAAAGAAGACAGGAGCAAAGAGTTTGGTACTGAGAGCCTCATAATGAGCTATCATTCCTTCAAAGACATTTACAAGCTAATCCATTCCCTGGCTATATCAAAACTTTTAAACATGTCCAGGACCACTAGCTAACTTTTCCAAACCATATAGTCAGGATGCCTGGTATTTTTTGACCACGGTGTATGATCTGTTGTGGTGTTGGCTGCAGAAAGCTATGAATGACAGGTTCAGGCTTGCAGTGACACATCCTGCAGGGAGCTAGGATGAGAGCCATTTTCTGAAGCTCAAAAGGGGATTGGTTGTAGAAGCCAGACTTTCAAACACACTCTAACCTCAGATGATGAAATCAAGCAGAAGCCTACAGCCCAAAATTAATTGTTTTAATATCTTTTCTTTTAGTATAGATTTCACTGGCAGTCTCTGGTGGGGTCCCAGGGAGAGGCCAGTTGTCAGTCAAAGAGAAGGCAGTGCTTTCAGCACTGTGACTAAAGCATCACAGATAAAGCTTTAAAGTGCTTCCCTAGCTGCCTACTCTAAGCAGAGAGGACAGATGCTGAACCCTAGGGCTAGGTGGTCATGCATTGATTGAACTGCACTGTGCCACTTATGTAATATTTGGCCCCAGGGAGTTCCCATGACCATCACAAATGAGCTTACCTGGTATTGATGCAGGAGAAAGTAGAAGTAATAAAATTGATACAATAAAGAATTTACTAATAAACTTGCCTAGGAAACATTAAGTTACATGAAGTTGAATTTATCTAAGGAGCACTGCCTCCAATATGACTGGAAGATAAGTAGTATACTGACCATGCTTGTTAGCTGAAGGAACATTCACCCCAATCTGAAGAGAGATAAATAGTACACTGACCAAGGCTTGTTAGAATGTAAAGGAAGAAAAAATGTACTGTAACTGAAGTTTAGGCTTGCTGAGAAAGTTTCTGCTTCTGTTTGGTCACCAAGATTCACCTCGAATTAGGTTCTATTCCTGTAACAAGAGATAAGGCTGACATACAACAGGCCATTAGGTCTATCTCCTTATCTAAGGGGAAGTTCAGGGAGAGAGGGCAGCACAAGATGACAGATATTATAAACCTCCAGTTTTCTTGAGAAAGACATAATTCTTCCAGCTGAGCAATGTGCTTATGAAACAATTATGGCCATATCTTTGTTGTAAGAATCTCCCAATTGCCCAGGTTGACAGATTTGAAATTCCTTGTGCCTATTTAAATTGCTGAAAGTGTAACCTGAGGCCAGAAACAGAAAAAATTTAAGGGTGACAGCATATATGGAATACATAAGCCTAAGTTGTATATAACTTAGTAAAATCTGTTTGTGTCTACCTCTTCTTGGGCCATTAACCAGAGATGGATATATGCTATTGTTAAAGAGTTTTGTTTGATTTTCTTTTCCTGAGTGTGTAGAGTAAATTCTCACTGAGGGTGGGGTGGGGATTTCTGCCTCTGACAGTTCCTGTGACTATAATAATGAAAAGGAAATTGCTTTCTCTTTTTGTAGCTATTGTGAATTTAAGTGAACTAACATATGTCAAGTGCATAGTTATCATCTGTAAATAGAAATAATGTCTCTTATTATTATTGCCTGAATGCACTTGCTGTAAGGAAGAGTCAAGGTATTTATGCATTAGCTTTCTTTAGTAAATAGTCTATTAATTTAGCTGTTAGAATTTAATTCATTTAAATAAGGATATGTGGTGAGATTTATAACCTTAATGAGAATAGAAATATGTGTTTAGACACCTCTCATAGAACAAAGTGAAACCTCACTCTCTTCACATTTACCTCAATGCAGTCTGGTAAATAAACCACTCTAGGTTCATAGTTATCATTCTAAAAATAGTGACAGTCTCTTTGACTGTAAGATTGAGTGAAAAAAAAAAAACAACTCAAAATCTACCAAGTCATCGGAAAATGTCTGCTTGTTTGGTATAATGAACCTCTCCACTAAAAGATGAAAATTCATGACTGAATTCCTAAATTAACATATGTATTCCTTTAAAAATCATATTTAATCAAGTATTCTTACCAGTAGACCTACCTTAATTTTTATATTTAATACAGAGACAAGAATATTTGTTTGTAACATTTGTTTGGTCCTTGCTGAGCCCTCTGACCAGTACTGCATGTATCAATGTCTTTATTCATAGAGGAAGGTAGGCCTGGCAGGTTGCAGGCATGGCCTCCAGCAACACACTCCCTAGGAGCCTTGCCTGAGTTTAGGTTCTCACTGTGACATCAATCATCTTTTTACCATAGTATCACTGCGAGAAAGAGTTCATTTTACTAATAGGACCTTACCCTCAGTTTTCAGGGAGCCTAGCAAAATAATTAGGCCAGCAAAAAAACTTGGATGCAAAACAACAAGGACAGGGAGATTTCCCACTACTGCATGCTGGTACCTCCAATGTGTGGGTAGCGCTGCTGGTCTGGACCTGCAGCCATTCTTACCATTCTGACAAGCCAAACACAGTCATTTTCTTCTTTAACTTTTTCCACTGATGTAAGGTTTGTGTGATTTTGTATTTTCAAAGGCTTGCTATCAAACTGTGTTGGTCTTATCTGTTGTTCCTTGGACTCAAAGCCGTTATAAATCAATGCATGAAGCTCTCTCCAGAGCTGCAGTGTTGTGATCAGCCTTTTGTCAGGACTAATTATACTGAACTTAGAACAAAACTTCTTTTATGAAAAGTAGCTAGCAGTTTTAATAAGACTTGCAGATTTAGCTGGGACTGCCACACATCTCCCTGCATGTGTCTTAAGCAGAGGGATCTGGCACATTGGAACAGTTTTTTCTTTCTTTTGCAATAAATTTGTAGATAAACAGAGTTAACAAAATGATACACTTTGGTCTTGGCTTCATTCTCAGAAAAATCTGAGGGTGGTGTGAAGTTAATACCACTGGCCTCTAGAACAATGGAAAATGGTTAATCCTGGTGACTGCCCACCAGCCCATCAACATTGTTGTGGAAAGGCTTGAGTCTATGGGAGGTAGAATAGTTGCATATGAGGTTTGATCCTAGTTCATTCCTAGAACAGATCTCTTACAATTTTGATACATTTATTTGCCTGTTCATATCAGTGTATATGTGCATGTATATGAGTATGCACACGTTATATAGTGTGCATGTGGAGATCAGAACACAACTTCAACCATGTAGGTTGCAGGGATCCAATGTACCTTGCCAAGTTTGCTGAAAAATGCCCTTGTTGGCTGAGCTACCTCATCAACCTACAGACATCCTTTCTTAATGTCTATTTGTTAGTCTGTTTGTTTTACTTAAGCCAAAATATGTTTTAGAGAAGGGATTATAGAGTACTACATGGATTCCATGTATTGCTGCTATGAAGTTTGCTTCCTTGATATAGAACAGACTATGTTCCCAGCCTATGTTTATTTCCTCTTATATTGATAAAGGAGCCAGTGACAACAATATATCTGAATTGATCTTATGCCTATACACCAAGTGCAGGTACACCAAGGTATACATACCTTTCACACAATGAGATTCTGTGTCTTCAATCCAGAAACTGTATAGCAGACTGATGAAAAAAGTGCAGCTTTATTTAATAAGAAAAAATGAGTTAGTAACTTTGAATCAAGGAAAAATGCTTATACTATACTACAAGGTAAAAGAGACTCATATAATTTTATCAGTTATTTGGTGACTGTAGATTTGCTGAAACTACACAATTTCCAAAGATTTTCTGCTGGCATCTCTGGAGTATGATCATCTTCCAAAGTCAATAGTATACATTCCAAATGTTTATTATTTGAAGTTTCTAACATTTACTATCAAAAAAAGTATAAACCTTTCATTCATTGTTAAAATCTTTATATATATATATATATATATATATATATATATATATATATATATATATATAATGTTTCTAGAATTTTGTTTCCTTCAACTATAAGTCATGTTTATATAAAAATTTGATGTTATATCACAAACTCCAAAGTAGAAAATAAATATAAAGATGAGAGGTTTTAAAACAACATCTAAGATCCATCAATTCTTTCTTATAGTAAAAACCACAGTAATGTTAGGGCAGATGTTTGAAACAATGTTTGAATAGCTCAGGCAGTTTAGTATATCAATGTAGAAGTGGAAATACTGTCATTGATTCTACTTGAAAAATTATATAAGATGATTTCGTTGAATGTTTTAGAATAAAGGAGAAAGACAAAGAAAATGGGATTAAAACAATGTTTCAGCAAATTTTAAAAATTTTCTAAGCTGACCTTCTCAAGTTTGAAAAGTGTGTTTTGAAGACTCAGATAATGTTTTTAGCAACATATTTGCATTTAATCAGTGTCTATCAATATACACAGCTCTGTGAATAAACTGATGTCAGTCCCCTCCAGCTGGAGCTAGGGCATAAGAGTAGCTGAGCCTTGGGGTTTCTTAATCTTATCAGTTATAAAGACTAGTTGGCATTGGAGTCTCATGGAGAAGGATAGAAAGGGCTTGTTTAGGGCTGGTGTGATAAGAAGCCTGAGGGGGAATCCTTGCTTCTAGTTTGGATGTTACCAGGCACAGTGACTTGTCAAGTGCTATGAATTAACAATATTTAATTTACTCAAAATCGTTGTCTAGATCAAATGTTATGATCATGTGATTTTTTTTATCCTTTTAACATGTTGGGTTTTCAAATATCAAGCCAACCTCAAGCCCTGAAATAAATTTTATCTATTCAATTCATCATATGTAATTATTTTGTATATGTTAATATATATCACTGATTACACACACACACACACACACACACACACACACACACACACATGTTATATGTATATCACAAATATCTATTGGTTTTTAAGAGGTATTGTTGCGGGGAATATTTAAAAACAAGGAATATATTGCAGCATGTTCCCGCACTGTTTCTTGCTTCTCTTAGCACTGGCAGGCTGGTCAGCCATGCAGGCAATGGCCAATCTGCTTTTATCTCATGGAGCTCTAAAGCTCCACGATCTCTCCACCCAGCTTCTAGGTTCCCACTGGAGGGTCATTACCACACCAGCCCCCTGCTTCAATACCTCCATGGCATCTGTGATACACATCAGGCAATCCCACACTTTGCCACTGTACCTTTCTTTCTGGAACCCAGACAAGCCACCACATGAAGGAAAACACAACACAAACTTAGCTCAGAAACAACGGTAACTCAGTCTCTGGGCACAACAACTGAAACCTAAACTTGTAAACCTTATTTAAATATGATTCCTCTGGTGGTGAATCTGTATGGATCCATCATACCAGGAGACTCTAATAGCTACATCTTACCTACATGCTGTCCTCATTCCAAAAGGATGCTTTCTCTCTCCTGCTTCTTCTCTTCATCTCTTCGACCTTGAAGTATCCCCTATGCACCCTGTGATTGGCTCCTTTATTCATTAGGAGACTGGTTTGCAAGAAGTCACAGGTGTAACTCATTCCTTGTCTGAAACCCCTCCCAAGAGGGCAGAATTAGCAGAATGCCAACAGCCCCAGGACAATCCACAACAAGGTATACATTAATACTCATGAACTAGAGAGTTATCTCTAGTTTTCTGTTTTCCCTAGTTTTGAAGAAATGATAATGCTGGCTTTGTAGAGTGAAAAGATAACTGCTTTTGCTTGATGATTTCTAGAAGAGATCATTTAGAATTGGTGTTAACTTTCCTTTTATTTTGAGCTTATAATTTAATTATAACATTTCTCTCTCTCTTTCCTTCCTCTAAAACCTCCCACATACATTTCCCTGCTGTCCTTCATGGTCTATTTTTAAATTAATTTTTAATTACATATGCATATGTATACACATATATATCCTAAACATAACCTGCTCAAAACACGTAGTGCTACTTGTATGTATATTTTCAGGGTTGACTGACCCATTGGCACTGAACAACCAGTTGGTGTGCTTTTTTCTGGGGTTGCTCACCTCTCCCACCCCCAGCTTTCTTCAGCTGCCTATAGTTCTTTTTGCAGGGTTGCTGCCTCCTGGGATTTTCCCCACCCACTGATGTCATCCTTATTAAGAGCATGTTTAGACAGTCATGTTGGTGAGACTTCCTAAATGTAGCTTCTGACATTATTAGGAAACAAAGTCTCACAGCAAACTCCCTGATCCCTGGCTTTTTACAATCTTTCCTCCTTGTCTTTTGCAGTGTTCCCTGAGCCTTAGATGTGGGAATGTTTGTACCTATATCTACTGGGTTGGAGCTCCACGATTCTGCATTTTTGTATTGGAAACCAAGTTAACTACTCAGCACTAGTGAAGTCATGGAAGAGAATCTACAACCACTAATTTAATAAACCAGCGTAATGCCTGACAACAGTATATAAACATTTGCTCTTATATCTACAAATAAGTGCTGTTTTCACCCCTCATCAAGGAAACTTCTTTTTGTAATAGATGGAGATTACTAGAGAAATCATATATGCGTAGCTAATCAACATGGAATGTTAATTATTCTTTGAACATTGAGCAGGTCCATCTGTGAAATAAGTTTACACTAAATTTGTCTTCATGGAAAGTATTTTTAAATTATAAACTTAATTTAAATTATTCTTATAGGACTATTCAAATGATATATCTCAGATTGATCATTGGTTCATGGTTAATTTAATTGAAATTGTCACATCTTGTTTGAAAAGATGATCATTAAATTAATTATACCCATGAGTCCTAAAAGCTACCTTTAATAACACAGATAATTTTAATTTAATTAATTCTTAATTGAAAAAAGATTTTTCACTCATATTATACACCCTGATCACAGTTTCCCCTCCCTCCACACCTCCCAACTCCCACCACCTCCCCTATCCCCCAGATCCACTCTCCATTTTCTCTTAAGAGCAGACCTCCTTCCTAGGGAGGTCTATGTATTCCCTACTTGAAAACTCTCCTCTTTACCTAACTTCTCTTGGTCTGTGTATTGTAGCTTGATTAACAGCTAATATCCATTTGTAAGTGGGTACCAACCATAGTTTTGTTTCTAGGTCTGCAAATTTAATGATGTCATTTTTTAAAAAGAGCTAAGTAATACTCCACCATATAAATGTACCACATTTTCTTTATCAATGTCCTTCAGTTGAAGGACATTCAGGTTGTTTCCAGTTTCAGGCTGCTTATGAGTAAAGCTGTTATGAGCATAGTTTAGCAAGTGTCCTTGTGGTAGGATGGAGCATTCTTTGGGTATATACTTCATTGCATGTGGCAATGCAAACTTATACAGACACTATGGAAATCAGTATGGCAGTTTCTCAGAAAGTATGATATCAATCTTCCTCAGGAACCAGTTAGATAACTCTTGGGCATATACCCAATGGATGCAGGCAGTTGGATTCTCAGTCTCATTCATCTTTGTACTTTCCAAAGGGTCCTTGCTCAGCTTCTTTGTCAATGTCATTGATTTCTGTTCTTTATTTCCCAAGTTCTTCTACATTCAGCTGTTTGGGGTGTGTCTTGAAGTAGAAGCTCACTTTATTAATTTCAATCAGCTTTCTAACTCTTGGATTTATTATCTCTTATTTTCATTTACTTTGGTAAATGTCATTTGAGTCATTCACATGAACATTGACAAAGAACTTGGAAAATTCTCAGTAACCATTCTGCACTGATTTCTACTTAGATTCCACTGTTGTAATCAGAGATGGCATGATGTCAGGTCCCTTTTTTCTCTTTTTTTCCCCCTTAGTCTCTCTGAACAGAAAAGGGTTTACACTGTCCCTGAACAGCTTTCCAAAGGCTGAGGAGGCCTGACATTGTATAGCTCTCCCAGGGTCTTTCCTTGCTTTGTTTTTGTGCTACCAATTATTGAGAAGAGAAATGTTGAACTCTCCAACTCTAATAGTGGCTTGATTGTTTTCTTGACCCATCAGATTTCCTTCAGATATTTTGTTCTCATGTCTGAGAACATTAAAATGGCTAGTTTGGAGATTTCACTTTTGACCATGATTTCATCTTGATCCATTATTAAATACAACTTATTTGTAGTTTTTAACATAAAGTTTTTGTTTAGGTGTAATCCGGAAATCAGAAATTTTGTCTTTTAATTAGATTGCTTGATTCATTTCCATTTAGTGTTACCAGTATGATGTTGTCCATGCCTGCCACTTTCCTCTCTGGGGACCATAAGTCACGTGTTCTTGTTTCTTCTTCCCACTTTATCACATTCTGTTCTCCTACAACCTTTCACTGTCTTTCATTATTCTTTCATAATCTTCTAGAGATGTTTTTAAGGTTTATTTTATTAAGGTGAATATATGTCTGCATGAATGTTTTGAATGTACAGGTGCCTACAGAGACCAGAAGAGGGTGTGTGTGCCCCTGGTGTTGAGGCTACAAGCTGTTGTGAATCACCAATTGTGGGAACTAAACCTGGGTCCTGTGGGAGACCAACCAGTATTGTTAAGCACTGAGCAGCCTCTCCAATGCCTTAAGTTATGTTGTCAGTGGCAGCTGGGGAGATTCTCAGATAAACATGAATTTGTCAATATTAGTTTTATAACAAACTGCATCTACTATGATGGGAGTCGTGATCTTATATGTCTCTATTTCCTTTAACTGTTTTAGGGCCATTGTGACCATTTGTATTATATCTATTTAAGGTATGTAGTCAAAAATATAGCATTATCACTTTATTTGGTTTATTTCCTTTAGAGAGGTTCAAAATAGAAAGCCAAACAAGTATATATTGGACATTTGGAGTCAGTACAGTCAGTGACTCTAGATTCTGACTCTCATGCCCCAGTTTTATTATGTTATCATTTGCACGTTTGTGTGGTGATATGTTGTATATGGTGTTACTTTCCTCATCTCTGTGACAAACTGACTTATTTGGATAATTTAATGTAGAAAGACTTATTTTAGCCTAGCATATCTGGGTATACTCTATTATAACAAGTTAGCAAGAACTTGAAGCAAATGGACTTACCATAGCTATAAGTAAGAAGATGGGAGAGGGGTGCTTGTATGTGTAGCTGTCCAGCAGCCATGGATGAACTGGGTCTACCTGAAAGGGAGGCTGAAAATGAAAAACGGATGGGGTGGAAGAGAAGAATGAAGCCAAGACAAAATTTCTGGTCAAGGCTTGAACTTTATTGTTCTGTACTCCTTATAAAGGGAAAGCACAAAGACCCAATCCTTTGTTTCAGCAAGCTCAGCAGGCAGTCGACTCCTCAAGGTTCCTGTAGGAAGTTGCAAATGCAGAGAGGCCAAGCTGCCTCCAGACAGGTTTGTTTATCCTACTCAAGGCTGGGGGAAGGGACCAGTATGTAGCTTTCTTAATTTTTTTATACATTACAGAATCCTAACCCAGGATCCTGACAAATAACTTAACGGATTGGACAGGCTGCTCAGTGCTTAAGAGCACTTGCTACTTTTCCATAGGACCCAGGTTCAATTCCCACAATTAGTAGTTCACAACAGTTTGTACCAACAGCTTGTACAGGATCCTATCCCAGAATTCTGTACTGGCCACATTTGTCAGGTCTTCACTTCTCAATTAGCATAATCAATATAGTCCTCCACAGGCATGCCCAAAGCCCTGTCCCCTAGGAGATTACAGACATCATCAAGTGGACAATTGCTGTTAACAATCACAAGTCCACATCTTGTCAACTTGATACCCAGATACATGACTTTAAATGATCACTCTTCACCCCTTGGCCTCAGAGTCTTATGTTCATCTTAAACTGCAAAATATAATGTAACTTCAAAAATCCACATCGTGTATAACTATTACAATAGTTTAAGAAGTCTGAAGTTCAAGTCTCATTATAGTCTCAAGAAAGTCTCTCACCTTTATAAGAAAAAAAAGAACAAGTTACATGCTTCCAACATTCAATGATGCAGGGTAAATATTTCCATTCCAAATGGAAGAATCAGGCTATAATCAGATCCCAAAAGACCAAAATCCAGCAGGGAAATCTTCAAGTTCTGTAGCTCTGTATCCAACATCTGGAACTAATGATGGAGAATGGTCAAGATCCAAGTAATTCAGTGCTCCTTTTTTGTCCTGTATTCAAATACTCAGCACTGTAATAAGATTTGTCTAAACCATCTAACATAATCTAGCAAACTGTGGAGAAGAAAAAATGTCTTCATATTTTCTCCAATTCTTTCCAATGACCTCTCTTTCGTCCAGTGAGTTTTTAATTTTCCTATTATCATTTTATTTTTCTGTCTTCTATTTCCCTGTTTGTGCTTTCTCTTTCTTTTTGTTTTCAGGACTTTATGATCTCTTGAAGATGTTTTTGAGAATGTATTAAAAAAATCTTCATGTCAAGTATTCATATTAGTGTCATATTAACATTAGTATTTGGTATTAATTATCTTTCTTCTCTCAAGTTCAAGTGTTTTCAGTTCTTATTTTAATTAACATGGTCTGCCAATTGTTTTAGACTGTGTATCCATTATTAGGTAATTTGTAAGTACAAATAATACCTAACATTTTTACATGTGAAGGAAGAATTAGTAACTATATCACATGGTGCCATAGTCAATTTTATCTCAGGATTTTAGACTGAGGTTAAAGCGCCCATTAGTGCCAAAAAAAGCAGTGTCTCATATGGGACAAAAAATGAGTGATCCTGTGGTATAGACATCATTTATGCTTTGTCTGCCTTTCTGTTTCTGCATTGTTGCATGGTGGTCACTGAATGTCCTTGTCTAGTGATGATGCATTGTAGAGCATTTATGTTCAGGAGGGAAATGACAAGCCCAGCCAGTTGTCTAGACCAGCTCTCAAGAGCATCAGTCTCCCCAGACATACCAGCCAGCTCTCAGAGACAAGCACTTTCAGACTTCCTCATTCATAGTGTGCCTCATGTAAAATTATTGCTTATACTGTTCTTTCTGTCAGTTTTAAATTCTGAGAATGCCAGATTATCTTTACAAAGTCTATTTTCTAAACTTGTCTTTTGCTGTTCTTTATTGAGAATGATTCAATGGCTCTGTATCCTTCCTAAGTGTTTATGTGTTCCAATAGTTAACTATCTGCTTTTACTGTTCCCGGCAGAGCCACAGGTGTTGTATCCCATTATTTTCTCCTGACTGGAGAAATTCTTTCACTGTATCATGACTGAACTACAGTTCTTTCCCTCAGAACTTAGCAGGTGTTTAAGGGGTGTTCAAAAGATAGGAAACTCTAATATGAAAATAATAATACAAAAATATAATACAGGAACATTTGCCTCAAACAGAGACTATGTGATCATGTGATTGGCAAGTTAAAGTCATGTCTACTTCCCTAAGCACCTTAGCATTGGCTCATGGATGCTGTTCTATTGTAATATTGCTTCTACTTTTGTTTTAGATAACTGTATGATTAACAACCTAAAAACAATTTTCAGTTAAACTTGGTCTGTAAATTTATTCATAAATTATGAATAAATTTTATTATGAGGCAAGCTTACATTTTATTGTACTCATTATTACAAAACTTTGTGCTAGTTTCATGATGATGTGTACCTTTTGCTTTTGTGAAGGAAGCTGGCATCCTTGTCTTTTTATAACCACTTAATAGGCAATTTTTTCCTAAGGATGAGGCAGCAAACATCTGGAGGTAATTTACAGACTGGGTGACTGTTTTATACTGTTAATAACATTTCTATTAATTATTTTTAGAATTTTATAGAATATACTTTGATATATATCCATTAATATTTTCCCTTCAGCTCCTCCAAGATCCATCCTCACCTCTCTATCTATAAAACTTCATGTCTTCTTTCTTTCTTTCTTTCTTTCTTTCTATGTATTTATTTGTTTGTTTGTTTGTTTGTTTTTTCAAGACAGGGTTTCTCTGTGTAACCCTGGCTGTCCTGGAACTCACTCTGTAGACCAGGCTGGCCTCGAACTCAGAAATCCACCTGCCTCTGCCTCCCAAGTGCTAGGATTAAAGGCAGGCGCCACCACTGCCCGGCTGAAGTCCCTTAATATCAGATGAGAAAAATAAGCCGCATCATTGAGCTGCTTCATTGAAAGCCAGGTAGCACAATTCTCATTGCTCTGCCTTATTAGCACATACTACTCCATGAAATAAGACCTCACTCAAATGAGTACACACAGTCATTTCTCCCACTGCACAGTAATCCAGACCTTGGCTATGCCTTAGGAAACAAAGATCAACCAAGAGCTTTGGCCACTGATCGTAAAGGTGAGCACTGCCCTTCACCATATCACAGTGTTCTTGTATGTTTCATGAAATACTGTGTTGATATTCATAATTAGAATCTGTAAGAGTTAATCTAATATAAAGAATTAATTTTAGAATGCTAAAAACCCAAAATGTAACTTGCAAGATACATCAGAATGCTAACAGGTGCTGAAAAGACCCAAAGTATAAGTCAGGCAGGGAAGATCTGGGTACACACACACACACACACACACATACACACATGACTTGACTATAGTCTAAAAAAGAATCCTGATTTTCTTGTTCACTAGCCAGCAAGTAAAGCACTGGCATGAGCAATGTCTCTTGCTGCACAGTGTAGGCAGAATAGTGAATAATGGAATACAGACATATAGACCTGGATTTCATGGAGGATGCCCCAGAATTGATTGGTGTTGCACATAAGTTAGAAATTATGGCAGTTCTACCTGGAGGTCAGAGCATTGCATGAATTCTCTTAAGTGAATAATGAATCTGGGAGCCTGACCTCACCCTTCACTGGGATCTAATCAATTATGGGCAACTCAGTTAATATAGGGCTTCACTGGACCTATGCAGAAACAACTCTGGTCAGCTGCCTGCCTGTAAGCCATTCAGACTTTCACCCAGAGCAGTGGTTCTCAAGCTGTGAGTTGCATCCCCTTTGGCAAACCTCTATTTCAAAAGATACTTACACTGATATTCATAACAGTAGCAAACTTACAGTTATGAAGTAGCAACAGAAATAATTTTATCTTTGGGGAACTGTATTAAAGGGGCACAACAGAGAGATGACTTAGAGGTTGAGAGCACTGGCTGCTATTCCAGAAGACAGGGGTTCAATTCACAGCATAAGTCAGATTCTGAGTTTCAGAGATGTTTTTTCAGCAATGTTTATTGTGTTATTTGTTACTTGCCAGTATGAACTCCTACAAAACTATATCTAGTTTGAACTTGTTTCGTTTTAAAATTCATTTCCTTTTATCAAGCACATGGCACATCTTCAAAGTTCAGCTTTGATATCTGGTCATATGGATTTGTAATGTCTGCAAATGTTTAATATTTTAGTTATCAGTATTCATATCTGCCATAAAACTAACTCAGAAATCTGAAAAGGAAGACTGACATATTTGAAATTTTACCTTAAATTTAGCTCAAGGAACTTAGAAAAAGAAGAACAAATGTACATTTCTACCTGTCCAAAGGTTTAGAAATAAGTTAGCATTTTTGGTCCTAAAAGCTGCAAGCATTCATCATGATAGGAACTGTGATGCTCTTTTGCAATGCAGGGCCCACAGGTCATCCAGTCTTGTTCCTTGCAGACAGCTGCACAATGATTATCATACTAATCTTGATGCTGCTTCTACAAGTCAGTATCAGTCACTTTAAAGACATTTTAAGGTTCTGCCTTAGATACAGTGATATCTAGTCCCAAAGACACTCATCCATCCTTCTACAATCTATTTAAATTGAGTGTCTTCACAGGCATGCCTGGCAATGAAGTTGAGCAGATTCTGTCGTCTATTAAAAATCTCAGTGTTATGACTCAAATATTGTTATTCTTTGATTTGGTTCTGGGATTGACTCTAGGACCTTCCACATATTATGCTTGTACTCTACTACTGAGTTACAGTACAGCTTAGGCAGATTCTCTAACCCTGCTTTTTTTCATCTACATTCTCTGCCAACTGTACCTGTGCACAAGACCCATACTTTGGGTATATGAACTACTTCAGGACACTTTGGATGGTGAGTTCTAATTAATTTTGTGGTTGAGTCATATTGGTAGCATCTTCAAGTAGCGAAGTATAGTACTGTGTTAAGAAAATGCAAAATATAGGGTAGTTATGCCTGGGTTTTTTTGTTTGTTTTGTTTTGTTTTTTGAACACTCATTGAAGAAGTATGTGAAGGCTTTATTTTAGTGATCTGGCTCCACAGAAGCCAAGTAACAAGGAAGGCTGTGCCAGCAATACCATTGCCAACCATAAGTAGCAAGCTATTTAAACTGGTGTAAATTTAAGGTAGTAGAACTTAGAACTTTATATTCTAAAAATTAGGTGATTTGGATCAAAGAAGCTAACATAATTTGCCATAAACTCTGAATTGAAGCCATTGATAATCCTGTGTTCATTTTCATTGAGTATTTACTCTCAAGGGCATTACATCCAGTTAACCATACTTTAAACTTACATCCCAATTTGATTCATGTGGGGTTTTGTTTTATTCTTTTTGTTTGTTTGTTTCTTTGTTTTTAAGTTTCTCTTTATTCTTCTCTCTTGTTTGGAATTACATTTTTTTGATATTTTATTTACATTTCAAATGTTTCCATCTTTCCAGGTATCCCCTTTGGAACCTCCCTATCCTCTTCCTCCTCCCCTGCCTCTATGAGGGTATTCTCCCACCCACTCACCTACTCTTGTCTTCCCTCCTTGGCATTCCCCTATACTGGGGCTTTTAACACCTTCAGGCCCAAGGACCTCTCCTCCCCTTGATGGCTAACAAGATCCTCCTCTGCCACATATGTGGCCAGCACCATGGGTCCCTCCATGTGTATTCTTTGGTTGGTGATCCAGTCTCCAGGAGCATCGGGGGTCAGGCCAGTGGACAGTGTTGTTCCCTCCATGGGGCTGCAGACTCCCTTAGCTCCTTCAGTCCCTTCTCCAACTCCTCCATCTGAGACCCCACACTCAGTCTAATGGTTGCTGTGAATTGAATCTTGGATATTACAAACTTTTGGGCTAATATTCACTTATCAGTGAGTACATACCGTGTTCATTCTTTTGTGACTGAGTTACCTCGCTCAGGATGATATTTTCAAGTTCCATCCATTTGCCTGCAAATTTTTTGAAGTCATTGTTTTTAGTAGCTGAGTAGTATCTCATTGTACCACATTTTCGGATTCCACCTCACACCAGTCAGAGTGGCTAAGATCAAAAACTCAGGTGACAGCAGATGCTGGCAAGGATGTGGAGAAAGAGGAACACTCCTCCATTGCTGGTGGAAATGCAAGATGGTACAACCACTCTGGAAATCAGTTTGGCAGGCCCTCAGAAAAATGAACGTAATATAGCTTGAGGAGTCATGTGGTGTTTTTTAAAAGAATGTTTTATATAAAAATGATTATTGTTGAAATGCAGCTCCCAAGGACTAAACCACCAACCAAAGAGGCACCTTTGTCTCCAGCTGCATATTTAGCAGAGAATGGCCTTATATAGCAACAATGGGAAGAGAAGCCCTTGGTCCTGTGAAGGCCTTATACCCCAGTGTAGGAGAATGCCAGGGTGGCGAGGCGAGAGAGGATCTGGAGAGAACAGCCTAATAGAAAGAAGCAGGATGAGATAGGATGGGATAGAGGGTTTGCAGAGGAGAAACCATGAAAGGTTATAACATTTCAGATGTAAATAAATAACATAACATTAAAAAAAAAAGAAAGAAAGAAAAAAGAAGAAACCAAATAGCTTTTAAATGAATGAAGGGGGAACCTTATATACTGTTAGTGGGAGTACAAACTACTCTAGCTATTATTGAAGTCAGTGTGGAGGATCCTGTAAAAGCAAAAAAATAGATCCTCTATATGGTCCACTCCTGAATACCAAAAGACTCTATACTCTACCACAGAAATATGTGCTTATACACATTTACTGCTCCTCTGTTAAAAATATCCAGGAAATGGAAAAATCTGCCCATCAGTTGTTAAATTGATAATGACAAGGTGGTATATACACAATGCAATATGACTTTTGTTTTATTGGATAGTTTCTTTATTTACATTTCAAATGTTATCACCTTTCCTGGTCTCCCCTCCTGAAACTCCCTATCTTATTCCCCCTCCACCTGCCTCTATGAGGTTGCTCTGCCCACTACCCACTCACTCCCATGTTCCCGCTCTGGCATTCACTACACTGGGGCATCGAACCCCCACAGGACTAAGGGCCTCTCCTCGAACTGTTGTCCAACAAGGCCATCCTTTGCCACATACTCAGCCAGAGCCATGAGTCTTTCCATATGTACTCTTTGGTTGGTGGTCCAGTCCCCAGGAGCTCCAGGGCATCTGGCCTGTTGACACTGTTTCTCCCTCTCAGCTCATTCAGTCCCTTCTCCAACTCCTCCATCAAGGAACCCGTGCTCAGTCCAATGGTTGGCTATGAGCATCCCCCTCTGTATTTGTCAGGTTCTGGCAGAGCCTCTCAGGAGACAGCCATATCAGGCTCCCTTCAGCAAGCACATCCAGAATCCACAATAGTGTCTGGGTTTGGCAACTGTATATGGAATGGATCCCAAGCTGGGGCAGTCTCTGGAGGGCCTTTTCTTCAGTCTCTGCTGCACATTTTATCTCCATATTTTCTTCTGTGAGTATTTTGTTCACCTTTATAAGAAACACTGAAGCATCCACACTTTGTTCTTCCTTCTTCTTTAGTTTCATATGGTCTGTGAATTTTATCTTGGGTATTCTGAGCTTTTGGGCTAATATCCATGTGTGTTCTTTTGTGACTGGGTTACCTCACTCAACCTCAAACACATGCGCACAAGGAAAATTTTCCTGAACAGAACACAAATGGCTTAGGTCAGGAATTAACAAATAAGACCTCATAAAATTGCAAAGCTTCTCTTAGGTGAAGGACACTGTCAATAAGACAAAACAGCAATCCACACCACCTCACACCAGTCAGAAAGAGTAAGTCAAAAACTCAGATGACTGCAGATGCTGGCAAGGATGTGGAGAAAGAGAAACACCCCTTCATTGCTGGTGGGATTGCAAGCTGGTATAAGCACTCTGAAAATCAGTCTGGTGGTTTCTCAGAAAACTAGACATAGTACTACCGGAAGACCCACCTATACCACTCCTGGGCATATACTCAGAAGATGCTCCAACATGTAATAAGGAAACATGCTCCATTATGTTCATAACAGTCATATTTATAATAGCCAGAAGCTGGAAACAACCCAGATGTCCCTCAATAGAGGAATGGATACAGAAAATGTGGTACATTTACAAAATGGAGTAGTACTCAGCTATTAAAAACTTTGACTTCGTGAAATTCTTAGGTAATACTACTTATTTATGAAGAAGATTGAATCTTGAAAACATGTTGTTGAACTGCAAATAAGGCAGTGTGGAGTGCTCAGCCCTAAATTAAAAATTAGTATCATATCCCCAAGTTTAAGGCTTAGGGATCATCAGGACCATTGCAGAAGTGAATTCAAAGTGACCAAGACTATATGTACATATCTGTACAAGGTCAAGTCAGGCACAAACCCAATGCAGATGGAAGAAGCTCACAAAGGCCCAATCCTTTTTAAAGAGCTATTTGTGATTGGTGGCTGCTGGGAGAGTGTTTTTCTTAGGGATGTGGTGTTATCTTATCTTACATGAGTGTACCTGTCTTAGAAGCTACTTATACCCAAATAGAGGTTTCTACATTGAGGCTAATACAGGTAGCAATAAGTATTCCTATTTTAAAAGAGCATATGAATCTAGGAAGAAAATGTTGTATAGAGGGCAGGGAGAAAATGGGAAGAAACAGAGGGGGAGGGAAAAGTGTGAGTTTGTTAAAACACATTGTATACATGCATTAAATCCTCAAATAAAAAGACAGACAGACAAACAAACAAGAAAACAAATGATAGATAAATAAATAATTAAATAAATAAATATTAATAAGCCTATTACCCAAGTCTCAATGATGAGTTTCTGGAGAGTTATGGGGAGAGGAAGAAAGGGTATCACAGTCTGATGGCAGCAGAAAACAGTTCTGTCACCAGAGCTCTGCTGGTAATCTTTCTCTCACACGTCCTGTCCTGATCTTCTGCTTGCTCAGCAGTCATTATTATGCTTCCATTTCTAACTGTCTCTGAGAGAATGCTCTATAAACAAACTAATAGGAAACAGAACTTCAAGATTAGGCATTTCTTCTTATTGATAGGCATAATTTTCTGGAGACTTATCAAAACCACCAAGTATAAAATAATTATTCCTTTTTGCTACTGAGTAGTAGTCCTTAGAATGAGTGTACCTGTCTCTTATTCACCCTCTGAGGGGGTCTAGAATGGTTATTGATTTTGCTGTTTGTGTTAAAACTCCTACAAGCATAGCTGAACACATTTTGGGTGAACATATTTTAGTTTTCCTGGCCTGGAAAGCAGTTACTGAGTTATCTGTTATATATGCATTTGTCTGTTGTGGTCTTAAAAGGCTGTCTAGTGTAAATGAGCACATTCCTCCACAGCTTCACCTGCATTTGATTGTCTCCCTTAGTCTCTGTGTTCTTGTAGGTATGAGCCCCCTTTAATTAATGATACCTAATCTTTATGCATGCTATTTTTGACTGTTATAATTGCATTGTTTGCTTCTTTGCTGTTGAATTCGAGTTCTTTGGATGATCAGAGATGAGTTCCTTCAGCTCCCATTGTTGATTGTCTTTCTTCCATTTGAATTTAATAATAAAAACCCAGCTATAATGTGTCAGTTATTAAATTTTATCATTACATGTTATCTATATATAAGAATGCCCTGTACTCCATGCATATAGACAAGTTGATGTTCAACTAAAAATTAAAAAGGCAAATCCTTCATCTTGTCACTTATAACTATCCAGTCTGTTACTGTAGTCTCAAAAATGATTATTGCATTTTCCTACTTTAGGCTTTGTTTTTAAAATTGTTTATTCTACTGCCTTTATCTTCAAATGTAAGGTTTTTTGTAATGTTATATAGATATACAATGATGCTCTCAGGAATTTTGATTGCTAAGTATTACAAGGCTGTGTCAACTGGAGGTTATTTGAGCCCTTTATGATGATGACTCCCCTAATCCAGAAACAATCCCAGTTATTTTCTGGTATGTCAATTGCCTTTGATCCTTCCATCATGAATTTAGAACTTTCAGGATTCCTGCCCTGCACCTATCTGTTATACTTGCACCTTCACACATTCTAAAGTATAAATAATACTATGGCTTTAAAGACAGATACATCTCCAGCTCTACAGTTCTTTTCTACTGTTCATAAATATCCTTTTTTCATCCTTAATGCTTTCATGTTCTTAATACCACGGGAGCTCATTGTCCTAATTTCTTGCTTCCAGTCTTTTTATATATAATGTTTTGAGAAACTTGTACATCAGCACTATATCTTCTCTCATGAGCCCTACCTCCTCAAATCATGGTCTCTTCTTTTTAAACTATTGTTACATGTGTGCATGTGTATATCTATTTACCTTCAGAGTCCATTTAGGATTGCTTGTTTGCCCAGGTGTAAATGGTTTACCACTTGGTGTCAGACAACCTATATGGGTATTCTCCCCTGGAGGAAAATAATCCTCTCTATCAACAGCCATTGACCACATGAAAACCCCTCTCTGGGAACTAGCTCTCATGATATTCACAGGTTATAACAAAATATGATCAATATTGCAACAGTGGCACTTAATCATGATGGTATCTATGGCTTAAACTGCAAACCTAGCCAGCTATTCATGGATGAAGTGGTCATAGATAAGAGAGGAGAACCTACTACTGCCATTGTCCTAAATCAATATAGTTTATAACTATATTCTAAATACTTATCCTTATACAGTCCTCATTTAAAAAAAAAAAAGTCTCTTTCATATAGAAATATTGCAGATATACACAACTGGTAAAAATTCAGAGAATAAAGGACCATGGGATTCCTAACATCTGCAATGTAATCTCCCCATCTCATTCTCAAAGGAAGTTATGGAAGATGGGGCAGAGACATTGCAAGAGCCAAAGTCCCTGTATGCATGTTGCTAGATAGTGTCCCCTAGACATGATAGGGAAAATACACTTATGAACTTTCTCTCCATAATATGGTTTCTTAGACAATAAGAGCATAAATACACCAGTTAGCGCACCATTAAGGACAGGGAAATTCCCATAGGGGCCTTCCCCCAGGTGAGGATTCTAGTCTTTTAACAGATGCTGAGAGTTCTTCGCCTAGACAACAACATCTATCGATCTATAATCACACAAGGATTATTTGTACAACCTTGTTCTTGTTCACATATTTCTCTTCAGTTATGATTTTTAATTAATTGAACATATTTTATTTTAATATCTCCTTATTTGACTCATGAAATAACTTCTAAAATTTGCTTTTCATCTTTTTAATATGCTAGAATAGTACAGCATCACATGGATTCTGTGCCTGATGACCTTTACAGGAAGGTTGCTTGAGAATGCAGCATGAACCATGCAACTGTTTTCATGAGCCCAAATCACCAGTCCCCAGATCACTCTGGTTTCATTTGCCTCTAGGAGTCACTGTGTTATTTTTTGCTTTATTCATGTAAGCACATCTCTTGCCTGAGTAAAACTCAGCTTCATCTTGGGCATAAAAACATTCAGTTTTAAGAAGAGCTGTGTGCTCTCTTTGGTTCCAAAGACTTCACTTATAGTCAGCAAAAAGTGGCCTTGCACCAGTGCCTTCTGTACATATTTACCTTTTAGACGTCTTGTTCTTAGAAAGCCTCCTCCACATGCGCCAAGATACAAAATAACTTTTTAAAGTAATTCTTTTAGCAGTTTGCTTTCTTCAAATCTGTGATAATTTGTTTTTTTTCATAACCATCATACCTTTGAGCAATTTCATGACACATTTGAATATGGAACAATGAAATTTGTCATTAATGTACTCAATTTGGCTCTCATATGTTCATATAGTAGGTACTTCTCATCCTATTATATAGGATCACATCTCAGCATCACTTGTAAGTCACTTCAGTGACATTTTTGTTAGCCCTGATCTATAACTCTCGTGTGTGTGTGTGTGTGTGTGTGTGTGTGTGTGTTGGTTTTTTGGAGAAAGGGTTTCTCTGTGTAGTCCTGGCTGTCCTGGAACTTGCTCTATAGACCAAGCTGGCCTCTGACATACAGAGATCCACCTGCCTAGTGAGTGATGAGATTAAAAGTATATATGTCGCCACCTCCAGGTATTAAATGTGAGTTTTTACCCTTTGGTTGATTGGTTGGCTTTGTTTGTTTGTTTATTTGAATGTTTGTTTTTGAGGCAGGGTTTCTCTGTATAACAGTCCTGTCTACCTTGGAACTTGCTTTGCAGACCAGACTGGCTTAAAAGTCACAGAGATCTGCCTGCTTCTCTCCTGAGTAACTTATAATTCCTAGGGGTAATATTAGCTATAGTATTTTTTTTTTAATCAAAAAAAAAAAAAAAAAACCAACTATCCATTGTAGAATAGTGAAGATCTGTCAAATTCCTACTTTTCTGAGAAATTTTAATCAAAATTATTTTCAGAGCATTGTTTTTCTAGACTCCCTAAATGATTATATGGTGGTTGCCATTTATAGATTGATATGCTATGTCACATCAACTGTTTTTTAATGTGACTACTATTGCAACCCTGGAATGAGCACCTATTCTCATGCTTTATTTACATGTAGTGTGGGGAGGCAGAGTACATTTGTTCTTATTCTGCTTGTGAGCTTTGTGTCTATATAAATGAAGCATATTAGTCTATAGTTTTCAGGAGAATATCAGTCTGGCTTGGTGTGTGTGTGTGGGGGTGGGGGTTCTGTGAATTTTTTTTTTGATACTTTATTTACATTTCAAATGTTTTCCCCTTTTCAGGTCTCTCCTTTAAAAGCTCCCTATCCCATTCCCCTCCCTTGCCTCTACGAGGGTATTCCCCCACCCATCCACCCACCCACTCCCATCTTCCCACCCTTGCATTCCCCTACACTGGGGCATCTAACACCCTCAGGCCCAAGGGCCTCTCCTCCCACCGATGGCCAACAAGGCCCTTCTCTGCCACATATGTGGCTAGTCCCATGGGTCCCTCCACGTGTATTATTCAGTTGGTGGTCCAGTCTCCGGGAGCACTGGGGAGTTAGGCTAGTTGATACTGTTGCTCCCTTCATGGGTGCTGCAAACTCCCTCAGATCCTTCAGTCCCTTCTCCAACTCTTCCATCTGGGACCCCACTCTCAGTCCAACCAACAGTTGCTGTGAATTCAATCTTGGGTATTCCGAACGTTTGGGCTAATATTTACTTATAGTGAGTACATACCATGTTTGTTCTTTTGTGAGTGAGTTACCTCACTCAGGATGATATTTTCAAGATTTTACTCTTAGGAAAAATGGAACTAAAATAAGCTAGATAAATTTTCTTTGTTTCTATTTTCTATTAAAATGTGTAGACTAGAGTTACTTTTCTCAGGGAAGCTGCTATGAGTAGAGTATTGTATTTTAGATGACAATTATTTTAAACATAGAATCTTCTTTAATAGATGAAGGTTATGAGAAAGAATCTGCTGTTTATTTCTCCGGGCCTATCTGACTATGTATATATCCAATGCTATGCATTTAGCTGTGGATTTTATTATTTCATTTTTCCTCAAAGCTGAGTAATTTTCTTTTCAGTATATGTACCACGCTTTCATCATCCATTCATCAATTGATCTGATGAACACATACCTGATTCCCTTTCCTGTGACTAGGGCAGTAGTGTACATGGATGTCCAAGTGTTTCTGTAAAATAATAGAGTCCTTTGCATACATGGACAGAAATTGTTATAGGTTCTTCATATGGCAATCTATTTCTAGGTGGTTTGTTTTCTTTGCCTTGCTTTGTTTTGTTTGAGAAACATCTAGACTGATTTCCAATGTGGCTACACTTGTTTATACTCCAACCAACAATGTTGAACTGTTGTCCTTTTTCCAGAGCCATGAAAATATTTGTTGTCATTTGTATTTTGTTTATGGTCTTTCAGTCTGTAGTGACATGGACTTTTAAAGTAGTTTTAATCTGTACTTTTAGAATAGCTAAGGATACTGATTTGCTAACCATTTGTGTTTCTTCCTTTGAGAAATTGCTATTCAGTTCCATATGTAGCCCATATTTAAGTTTGACTTTTTTTTTTTGAGAATTTCATACATGTCTTTGCAGCATTTACACCCTGATCTCTCCTTCTTCCAACTTCTGCTATGTTTCCCCCCAACTCACTCCCTCTCAAATTCATGACCTCTTCTTCTGTAATTATTATTGTTTATTACCCTCTCTCTTTAAATACATAACTCACTTCATGTTGCTTGTATATGCCTGTGTTTACGGCTATTTGGATTAAATAATGTATCAGAGAGTTTGTCTCTGGAGAAAACAGTTTTGTTCATCTCTTAGCTATTTAACACCTGTTGCTTTTTATATAGGGATAAAGCTTTTGAAATTTCCCCCATTAACATTGACCTAATGAGTAGGATTGGCTCTATGGAGATCTTGGTTAAGCAGCCGTCTTGTCAAGATTTCAAGGATGCAGCTTTCCAATTGTGTCCAGAAGACACTGTCTTTCAGTGGGTCCTTGATCCTCTAGCTTTTGCATTCTTTTCACATATACACACTTCATCCCAGTGGCTTAGGTATAGTGGTCACACTGTAGATGAACCTATTTAGGCTGGGCACCCAATGGTCACTTATCTGTATATTGACCAGTTATAGATTTGTAGTAGTTTCCAGCAGTTTCAAAAAGAAGCTTTGATGATGGGTAAGAGATACACTTATCTGTGGGTAAAAAAATACTGTTTAGAATATACTTAGAAATTATGCTGCTTTTAGAAAATAGCAACAGTGTGTTCACCTCTCAACTCCATGGCCTTTCAGCCATAGGAGCTGGCTAGGTTTACAGTACCAGAAATGGATTGACTCCTTTAGCAAGCCTTATGCCCAGAAAGCAGTTGGTTGCCTCAAGATAGAGATGCCATGATTGATCCATTGTGGATAACTTGGTCATTGTTGTGCTTCATGGGCTTTACAGCTGTGTAGTCCTTAGTCTTTTCTTATGGCAGCTTACAGAACACCTTCTGATACAATGAGAGTCAGGTTTAAGGAAGAGGCTTCAAGGTCAGTTCCAGCTTGATCCCTTCAAGTTCTATGTCTAAAGCATGTGTTCCTTTCAGAAATCGAGTTTTACCTTCAAATTCTGGGTGTCAACCAATGGCAGTGAAAATGGCCTATATTGTTTTGAGATTTTGTACCTTCTGATATGAATTTTAAGGGAGGTTTCCATGCTTGGCACAGGAATGATATCTAAAAACAGGTATATCCATATATGTAGTGTTGTAAAAAGTATATATTTTAAAAATAAGCTTATCTATAACTCTGCATAAAAATCAGGTTCAACTGTGTCAATGATCTCAGTGTGAAACCTGAAAGGCTGAAGCTTCTAGAAAAAAAAAATATATAAACCATACTCTACAATGAGGGAGTCCCTGCAATGTCATACAGGGAACCAAACCCTATGAACAGATATGAATGAAAACCCAATGCAGATTGACTTTGTCAACCTGGATCAGACTTTGAGGAGTCTAATGCCAGGTATCTCATTGTCAGCATATTTCGAGCACAGTACAATTTGGAAAATGGTTTCGAGACAGTAGTCAGATGCACAATATAGCTTAAGGTGTGAGTACATAGAAATACTCATTTACAAAGTACATATGACCTTGAAGGTGGGTCCTGGTAGTTAACAGGCCTACACTCTAATGTGGTCTCTGACCCAAAGCATAGAGGTCAGCAGGCCATAAAGTACTCTGGCATCTACTCTAAGGATAAGTAATGGTCTAGGGAGGGAAGAGTCTGGGATAATCATTCTGGGGAATTTGGATGAAGTCTGCCTTCAAAGTTAGCTAAGAGGTTACCAGGTCATTAACAACCTCCATTCTTAGTTTTCTGTATCCTATCCAGGTATTTGATTTTATCTCCTCCATTAAGGAGACACCCCAATGTGATTAACATTCCTGGTTCTCTTAGTATTTCTCTGTGAGAACAAGAACCTCTGTGCCCCTAATGTCAGATAATATCAACATTCAACCAAAAGTCATCAAAAAAGATAAGAAAGGATACTTCATACTCATCAAAGGAAAAATCTACCAAGAAGAACTCTCAACTCTGAATATCTATGGTCTAAATGCAAGGGCAACCACATTCATAAAAGAAACTTTACTAAAGCACAGAGCACACATTGAACCTCACACAATAATAGTAAGAGACTTCAACATCCTTCTCTCATCAATGGACAGATCTTGGAAACACGAACTAAACAGAGACACAGTGAAGCTAACAGAAATTATTGACCAAATGGATTTAATAGATATCTATGGAACATTTTATCCTAAATCAAAAAATATACCTTCTACTCAGCACCTCATGGTACCTTCTCCAAAACTGACCATATAATTGGTCACAAAACAAACTTTAACAGATATAAGAAGATTTAAATAATCCCATGCATCCTATCAGATCACTATGGATAAAGGCTGGTCATCAATATCTTCAAAAATAATAGAAAGCCCACATACACATGGAAGCTGAAAAAAATCTCTACTCAATAACTTAGTTAAGAAAGAAATGAAGAAAGAAATAAAAGACTTCCTAGAATTTAATGAAAATGAAAGTACAACATACCCAAACTTATGGAACACAATGAAAGATGTGTTAAGAGGGAAAATTGTAGCTCTGAGTGCCTATAAAAGGAAACTGGAGAGAGCATAAACTAGCATCTTAAAAACATACCTGAAAGCTCTGGTGTACTTTTAAGAAACTAATACACCTAAGGGGAGAAGGCAGGAAATAATCAAATTCAGGGCTGAAATCAACCAAGTAGAAATAAAAACAACTATACAAAGAATCAGCAAAACCAGGAGATAGTTCTTTGAGAAAATCAACAATATAGATAAACCCCTAACCAGACTAGCCAGAGGGCACAGAGACAGTATTTAAATTAACAAAATTAGAAATGAAAAGGGAGATATAACAACAGATTCTGAGTAAATTCAAAAAATCATCAGATACTACTACAAAAGGCTACACACAACAAAATTGGAAAATCTGGATGAAATGCACAAGTTTCTAGAAAGATACCAAATGCCAAAGTTAAGTCAGGATCAGATAATTCATCTAAACAGTCCCATTACCCCTAAAGAAATAGCAGTCATTAAAAATCTCCCAACATAAAGAGCCCAGGATCAATTAGATTTATTGCAAAATATTATCAGACTTTCAAAGAAGACTTAATAACAATACTCTTGAAAGTATTCCACAAAATAGAAGCAGAAGAAACACTACCTAATTCATTCTATGAAGCCACAGTTGCACTGATATAAAATCCACTGATATAAAATGCACTGATATAAAATCCTCATAAAAATCCAACAAAGAAAGAATACTGCACACCAATTTCCCTTATGAATATCTATGCAAAAAAAAATCAATAAAATTCTCATAAACTGAATCCAAGAACACATCAAAAGGATTTGTCACCATGATCAAGTAGGCGTTATCTCAGGGATACAGGGATGGTTCAATACCCAAAAATTCATCAATGTAATCCACTACATAAACAAACTCAAAGAAAAAAATACATGGTCATTTTGTTAGATGCTGAAAAAGCATTTGACAAAACTCAACATCCTTTCGTGATAAAAGTCTTGGAACAATCATGAATTCAATGCCCATACCTAAACATTGTAAAAGCAATATACAGCAAACCAATAGCCAACATCAAACTAAACAGAGAGAAACTTGAAGAAATCCCACTAAAATCAGGGACTAGACAAGGCTGCCCTCTCTCTCTCCTTATCTATTCAATACAATACTTGAAGGTCTAGCTAGAACAATTAGACAACAAAAGGAGGTAAAAGGGATACAAATTGGAAAGGAAAAAATCAAAATATCACTATTTGCATATACTTAAGTGATATGATCTTATATTTAAGTGACCTGAAAATCTCCACTAGAGAACTCCTACAGCTGACAAACAACTTCAGCAATTTGGCTGGATATAAAATTAACGCAAACAAATCAGTAACCTTCCTATTCTTGTAGGATAAACAGGCTGAGAAGGAAATTAGAAAAAAGACAACATTCACACTAATCACAAAAAACATAAAGTATCTTGGCGTGACTCTAACCAAACAAGTGAAAGAAAAGTAGGACAAGACAAGACCTTGAAGTCTCGGAAGAAAGAAATCAACGAAGACCTCAGAAGATGGAAAGATCTCCCATGCTCATGGATTGGTAGGACTGATATAGTACAAATAGCCACTTTGCCAAAAGCAATCTACAGATTCAATGCAATCCCCATCAAAATTCCAACTCAATTCTTCAGAGACTTAAAAAGAGCAATTCTCAAATTCATTTGGAATAACAAAAAACCCAGGATTGCAAAAACTATTCTCAACAATAAATGAACTTCTTGGGGAATCAGGATTCCTGATCTCAAGCTGTAGTGATAAAAACTACATGGTATTGGTACAATTACAGGCAGCTATATCAATGGAATAGAATTGAAAACTCAGAAATGAACCCACACTCCTAGGGTCCCTTGATCTTTGACAAAGATGCTAAAACCATCCAGTGGGAAAAAAAAGATAGCATTTTCAACAAATGTTGCTAGCTCAACTGGAGATCACCATGTAGAAGAATGCAAATTGATCCATTCCTATCTCCCTGTACAAAACTCAAATCCAAGTGGATCAAAGACTTCCATATATAACCAGATACACTGAATCTAATAGAAGAGAAAGTGGGAAATAGCCTTGAACATATGGGTACAGGGGAAGATTTCCTGAACATAACACCAATGGCTTATGCTTTAAAATCAAGAATCGACAAATGGGACCTCCCGAAATTGCAAAGCTTCTAGAAGGCAAAGGACACAGTCAATAAGACAAAACAGCAACCAATTGATTGGGAAAAGATCTTTACCAATCCTACATCTGATAGAGGACTAATATCCAAATATACAAAGAACTTGTGTAGTTAGAGTCCAGAGAACCCAATAACCCCATCAAAAATGGGAAACAAAGCTAAACTGAGAACTCTCAACTGAGGAACTTCAAAGGGCTGAGAAACACCTAAAGCCTAAAGAAATGTTCAACATCCTTAGTGATCATGAAATGCAAATCAAACAACACTGAGATTTCACAGAATGACTAAGATCAAAAACTCAGTTGACAGCAAATTCTGGCGAGGGTATGGAGGAAGAGGAACACTCCTCCATTGTTGGTGGGATTGTATGCTGGTACAACCACTCTGGAAATCTATTTGGCACACCATCAGAAAATTGGACATAATTCTCCTGGGCATATATCCAGAAGATGCTGCAGCATGTAGTAAGGACACATGCTCCATTATGTTCATAGCAGTCATATTTATAATAGCCAGAAGCTGGAAACAACCCAGATGTCTCTCAACAGTGGAATGGATACAGAAAATGTGGTACATTTACACAATGGATTACTACACAGCTATTAAAAACAATGACCTCATGAATTTCATAGGCAAATGGATTAAATTTGAAAATATACTCCTGAATGTGGTAACTCAGTCACAAAAGAACAAACACTGCATGTAAGTGGGTATTATAAGTGGGTATTAGCCCAAAATTTCAGAATTCCCAAGATTCCATTCACAGCAACCATTGGACTGAGCATGGGGTCCCAATGGATGAGTTGGAGAAGGGACTGAATGAGTTGATGGAGTTTGCAGCTCCATGGAGGGAGCAACAGTGTCAACTAGCCTGCCCCTCGAACTCCTGGAGACTGAACCACCAACCAAAGAATACACATGAAGGGACCCATGGTGCTGACCACATATGTGGCAGAGGAGGGCCTTCTTGGCCATCAGTGGGAGGAGAGGCCCTTGCATATGAGGGTGTTAGATGCCCCAGTATAGGGGAAAGCCAGGGAGGGAAGAGAGGAGTGGGTGGGTTGTTTGTGTAATACACTCAGAGAGACAAGGGAAGGGGAATGTGATAGCGTTTTTTTCTTTCCACACTTTATTTACATTTCAAATGCTTCCCCCTTTCCAGATCTCCCCTTTGGAACCTCCCCATTCCCTCCTCCTCACTTGCCAATATGGGGGTATTCCCACACCCACCCAACCACTCTCATCATCCAATGTTGGCATTCTCCTGTGCTGGGGGATCTACCACCCTCAGGCCTAAGGACCTCTTCTCCCCCTGATGTCTAACAAGACCCTCCTCTGCTGCATATGTAGCCAGTACAATGGGTCCCTCCATGTGTATTCTTTGGTTGGTGATCCAGTCTCAAGGAGTATAGAGCAGTCAGGGCAGCTGCCACTATTGCTCCCACCCTAGGGCTGCAAACTCCCTCAGCTCCTTCAGTCCCTTCTCCAATTCCTCCATCTGGGACGTCACACTCAGCCCTATGGTTGCTGTGATGTGACTCTTGGGTATTTCAAATTTTTGGTCTAATAACCACTTATTAGTGAGTACACACCATGTTCATTCTTTTGTTGATGGCATTACCTCTATCAGGATGATATTTTCAAGTTCATCCATTTGCCTGGGAATTTCATGAAGTCATTGCTTTTAATGATTGAGTAGTATTCCATTGTGTAAATGTACCACATTTTCTGTATCCATTCCTCTGTTGACAGACATCTGTGCTGTTTCCATTTTCTGGCTATTATACATATGGCTGCTATGAACATAGTGGAACATGTGTCTTTATTACATGTTGGAGCATCTTCTGGGTATATGCCCAGGAGTGGTATAGATGGGTCCTCAGGTAGTATTATGTTCATTTTTCTGAGGGTCCTCCAAACTGATTTCAAGAGTGGTTGTACCAGCTTGCAATCCCACCAGCAGTGGGGGAGTGTTCCTCTTTCTCCACATCATCACCAACATCTGAGTTTTTAATCTTAGCCATTCTGACTGGTGTGAGATGGAATCTCAGGGTTGTTTTGATTTGCATTTCCCTGATGACTAAGGATGTTGAACATTTCTTTAGGTGCTTCTCAGCCATTAGAGTTTCCTCATTTGAGAATTCTTTGTTTAGCTCTGTTCCCCATTCTTTGATAGGGCTATTTAGGTCTCTGGAGTCTAGTTTCTTTAGTTCTTTGTATACCTTGGATATTAGCCCTCTATTGTATGTAGGATTGGTAAAGATCTTTTCACAATCTGTAGGTTGCCATTTTGTCCTATTTACAGCATCCTTTGCCTTACAGAAACTTTGTAATTTTATGAGGTACCATTTGCTGATTCTTGATCTTAGAGCGCAAGCCATTGGTGTTCTGTTCAGGAACTTTTCTCCTGTGCCCATGTGTTCGAGACTTTTCCACTTTCTCTTCTATTAGATTCAGTGTATCTGGTTTTATGTGGAGGTTCTTAATCCACTTGGACTTGAGCTTTGTACAGGGAGATAGGAATGGATCAATTCACAATCTTTTACATGTAGACTGCCAGTTGAACCAACACCATTTGTTGAACATGCTGTCTTTGTTTCACTCTATAGTTTTAGCTCTTTTGTCAAAGATCAAGTGTCCATAAGTGTGTGGGTGCATTTCTGGGTCTTCAATTCTATTCCATTGATCTACTTGCCTGTCACTGTACCAATACCATGCAGTCATTATCCATACTGCTTTGTAGTACAGCTTGAAGTCAGGGAGGCTGATTCCCTCAGAAGTCCTTTTATTGTTGAGAATAGTTTTTGCTATCTTGGGTTTTTTGTTATTCCATGTGAATTTGAAAATTTCTCTTTTTAGCCTTCCTATACTTGAAGAATAAACAGGCTGAGAAAAATATTAGGGAAATGACACCCTTTACAATTGTCACAAGCAATATAAAATACCTTGGTGTGACTGTAATCAAACAAGTGAATGATCTGTATGACAAGAACTTCATGTCTCTGAAGAAAGAGATCAAAGAAGACCTCAGAAGATGGAAAGATCTCCTATGCTCATGAATTGGTAGGATTAATATAGTTAAAATGGCCATCCTGCCAAAAGCAATCTACAGATTCAATGCAATCCCCATCAAAATCACACCTCAATTCTTCATAGACTTAGAATGAGCAATTCTCAAATTCATATGTGACAGGGGTTTTTTAAAGGGAAGACCTGGAAAGGGGAAAACATTTGAAATATAAATAAAGTATCCAAAAAAAAAAAAAAAAGAAAAAGAAAAAGAAAAAGAAAAAGAAAAGTATTTGGAAGCTTGTATGATGGTTATACTTCTGAGAAACTGTCACATGCTTGGAGCTTCCTCATATCTTCCCTTTGAGAACCTTGTGAACTACTTACTCCTGCTGGTCTTCATTAAGCTGCCACAAATTTGTCTCAGTTATGGGTGTCTTTCCTTACCTCCAGCCTCCAATACCTTCTGTTCCTGTGAGCAGCACCTTCTCTTCTGCATCTTTCTGGATGCCCTCAATCATTCAGATTCTGGGATGGTGACCTCCCCTGTAATCTCATTTCCCTTTTGAAACCACCAATCTGCTGATTTTCAATGTATGTATTGCATACTTATTTCTTGGTTTTAAAATAAGAGAACATGCATGGGATAGACCTAGGCCTTCTGCATATATATAACAGTTATGCAACTTGATCTTCATGTGGGCCTCCTAAATGGTGAGCAGGTGCTGTCTCTGCCTATACTATATGCCTTTGAATTCCTGTCTACTGCCTCATCTAGCCTCAACAGAAGAAGATGCACCTAAGCTTACTGCAACTTGGTATGCCAAGACTGGTTGATATCCATGGGACAGCTCACCTTTACTAAGTAGAAGGGGAAGAGGGAGAGAGGGAGAGGAAGAGAGGGGAGAATTAGGAAGAGAGGAGAGAAGGGAAGCTGTGATCAGGATATAAAGTAAATAAGGAAGTTAATTTATAAAAAAAATAACATAAGATGAAGATGTTGAAGACATGGATAAGAATAGATATTTCATATAGAAATAAACATGTTTTCTTATAATGACACACTGGGGCAGAACCAACAATACCATGTTCCACTCTCTAAAAATGATGGAATTATCACAAATGAAAAAGAATAAGTTTCATCTCTGCTACTATTGAAGAAAAAAAAGCCTTAGAATGACCCTAAATCTGTTTGAAATTCTTGTGAATCTTGGTATAATTTATGCAGCATACAGATGGTATATGGCAACAATTCCTTATCAAATTTCCTGCCATTGAGTAGATGTAAATGTCTATCCCCTTACCCATTAACATGCTTTAGTGTACCCTTTACACTGCACAGTAAAATGTTACAAAGGCACAGGCATGGTACACTTCAACCGCACCAGCATTTTATACTTTTTCCATTTGACATTGCTGTACTTGTAGTTTTCATTCCAGTAATTGAGTTTGAAAATTAAATTTTCAATAAATTTCCTATACTATTTTAAATCATGAATATAGTCTTGATTTGCGGAATATTTTATTACAGGTGATTATGTTGTCATGACTATTTATTTTGAACTGAGTAGAAGAATGGGATACTTCACTATCCAGACATATATCCCCTGCATACTGACTGTGGTCCTGTCCTGGGTGTCATTTTGGATCAAAAAAGATGCTACACCAGCAAGAACAACATTAGGTAAGTTGCAAAAAATTTTCATCCACCATTTTGTGTAATTTTATTACAGAAACTTTCACAAAATGACTTCAATTGAAGAGAATTAAAATATAATTGGTTTAAGAACTATGTGAACTAGGCTAATTTTTTTTTTTTTATTCAAGATAGGTTTTTGTTTCTCCCTCTCTCTTTTAAAGTAAGTTTTATTTTGTAGTAGTATGTATTAGAAGCATAGGCAGTTTTCTGCCAAGGAGGTTTCAAATACTTAACATTTATAAAATTCACTTCTTAGACTGTATAAATTATTCAAATCCTTATTACTGTTTCACTATTAGAGAATGAGTTGTTTCTTAGAATGGGCTCCATATAACAAACAAGATGTGGTGCATTAGCTAAAGAGCCAGATGTAAACAGAATCACCCAGCCCAACCAAGTTAACTTTATTTTAGGCTTACATCATGGAGGGGTTAAGGCCTGCCATGTGACTCTTTTAATCATCACAGTTTGCCCAGTCATAAGAACTCTTGGCTGCAGTGATAATGGTGCCATATGATAGAAGGCATCCTCAGAATCCTGTAAGGGTATATTGCTTCTCAGCAGTCACACAGTAACATCAGTGGATTGTTGATTTACTTTGGTCACAGCAAATTTGAAGTCTTTCTGTCTCTGAAGCAGACGTCCAAGCTCACTTTTACTCTGGTCTTCATGTCACCATAAATTCTGAAGCCTGCATCAGGCCTCAGACACACTATTCTAAATTTTTCCTTGAATGTTTTGAAAATTTAGATGACAAGCAACAGCAAGAATTTCACACCATGATCAAAGAGCTCTCTGGCTAAGAGTATATCTAAAACCAGCACAAGTGTCTACTATTCTTATTGGTAAAATGTCTCAATTTAAAGTGACAGGATAAGTGTTTACATCTTCTTAGGACACTAAATTCTTTTTTGACAAAATGCTACATGAAAAATTCTGTCAAGATCTCATATATGACTTGAAAACATAAAATTTACTAATTTCACAGATCTAGCTTGAGGAGGAATCTGATATCATACTCTGTTTTTTTTTTTTTAATTTTCTAGAACATATATTACCTCATTTATATTTATTATTTATATGGCATTTATAAAAAAAAACAACTTAGTTTCATAATAGTTTTTGAAGTGAATGTTTAACTTGCTATTGCTCAAATTCATCACTGAAATCTTATAGATGATAGATTAAATAGATTAGATAGACATATATATATATATAGTAACTTTTAAAACAAAAACCTGACCACATTTCTTCTATACCTTTTGGAAGGACCAAGAGAATAACAACTAAAATTTACATATAAATGTTTCTAAGACAACCACAAAGATTAGCATCATTTAAATGGTAAACATTACAAAATTTGTACTAATAATGGAATGTTAATTACTAAAAGCTAATAAGGTTTTTGTGAGTATGTTAAATAAATAATGTAAAAAAGTATCAAAATCCCAAAGAAGACAACACCAGTTTCTGGTAGAGCACGGATTGCCATAATGCATTTAAGCAGGTCAGCTTTGATTAAGATACTGGTTTGACCAACATTCTGTCTTCTTTTCTCGACAATCTGGGGCCAGTTTTGCCTCCTTTCACTGAAGAGAAGTTTTGTTTGGCAAGTTCCCAGAAGTACCTACATTTTCAAAGTAATATATTTTACTTTAATTATATGTGCATGTGTTTCTATCTGAGGGTACAGGTACACCAAGAAGACATTTGATCCCCTAGTCTTACAACAGAATGACCCTACCTTATAAAGGAAAAGCATGAAGTCTATCTAGTATGTGGCTCATCTATTATGTGCAACAATGAAGACAAGGGCATTATCAGCCTTTCAGTGTTGAAATTAGAAACGCTGTACATTCAAACCCATAGAAAATACACTTGCAATATCTTGCACTAATAAGAATGAAACCAAAGCTGAAAAACTTATTGCAGAACACCTGAACCTACAAGGAAAGATACTCAGATTAATTAGACTAATGAATACAGATACAAAATTGGCTCTTTAAGAAAAAAATAGAAATTAGGAGAAATAGTGAAAATCTGATATAATTAATACTAAAAATTGGTTCTTTTGCCAAGCCTGGAAGAATAGACTTGTAATTCTCACAGTAACAGGAGAATCATAATGTCAAGGCTAATCTGGGTTACATGTGAGTTCTGGATAAATCTAAGCAGTTTAGTGCATAGATAGGAGAGTACATCCTGATCTATAAGTATGAGGCAGAGACAGCTAACTGGGAATAACATTGGTTTTTAAAACCTCAAAATCTCCCTCTAGTGACACATGTCTTCCAACAAGGTCACACCTCCTAAATATTCCCAAACAGTTCCACCAACGTGGAGCCAAATACTCAAACCAAAACTCAAAGTTATTGGGGTCGTTCAAACCATCACAAGTAGTGTGCACAAATAAAACACAGCAGAAGTATAGAGTTCATACACACATGCACACACACACACTCATACACACACATGCACATACATACACATATGAATGTGTCTATACATATATATTCACATACATGTACATATATACAAATATATGTATATGCATATATGTATGTATGTATCATGTATACAGATAAAAGTACTATTCATGTGCTGTGATTTTTATGTGAAAGGTTGCCTTGTATTTCATGATTTCAGAGGTCTCTGTCTGGTGCTTCTGTCACAGAACCTTTAAGAGGAGTGGTCTGACTGCAAGAAGTAGGTTGCCAAGAATGAGTCCCTAAAGGAATGTCCAATTTTAGTTCCAGCCTTGTTCTCTGCTTCATTATTCAGTCTCCATGTGAGGGACTCTACTCCGTGATTCTTGTGGCTCCATTGTGAAAGGTCTTCCCCTGGGTCTTTGAACACTAGTTTCCAGATGGCAGTGCTATTTGGGGAAGTTCAAAAACTTTTGAACACAAGACCTAGATAGGGCAGATGTTTGACAGGCAAGCCTAGCTCAGCATTCCTTCTTCTCTGAGATCCCCACTTACTCACCTGCTAAGGTATGAGAATACCATGTAGAAAGTTCCCACTTCTGTGACCCAAACCATGGCTGCCGTGCCATTTCTGCCATGATGTATATCAAAACTCTTTATACCATGGACCAAAATAGATCTTTCTTCCATTAAGTTGCATGTGCCATTCTTACTGACTTATTTAGTCAGTAAGAATGAACTAATGAGTTGTGTCTTTATTTGATGATGGAAAACTCTCAGCTAATAATTCTGGAACAGATTCTCCATACACAAAAAATAATTTTACACAGAACACAGTCAAAGTTGTGCAATTTCTGTAAGAAAATGTATAAATCTAATATTGAATGATATAAAAATAATTCTCAAACACAAATAGTTTTAAGGATGAAAACAGGAATATTTGTGACATAAAATATACTTGAACACATATGTAATATTCATTTTTGAACACTATACACCAATATGAAGATTGACTAGTTATATATATAAGAATGATATCTTCTCCAGTGTAAATACTTTCAATTTAGCTTTGGTAAAACTATACAGGGCTACAAGAAATTTGGATTGTATATAAGAGTCTTTGTACTAAAGGTTTCTATAAAGCATGTTATAATTATGACAAATTTTAATTACTATAGATTATAATTTTATCACAGATACTAAATCCCCAACTATCCAAAACTGCAGTCAACAGCCATGGATGATACCATAAAATATGCCTGTTTTGGGGTGGCACAGATGTTAGCATTATCTGAGCAGGCTTCTGATATATGAGCAAGAGTGTGACTTCATGAACACACTTGAGGTAAATGAAAAGAGGAACACAGCTCAGCAAGTCAGCATTAGTGTAATGGAGAACCAAATATATGTTTAGGACACGAAATAGTGTACTAAAGAGACAACTTCAAAGCATGCTACGGGGAAAGATGTGTGGGCCTCAGTGTAAACCAAGAGCAATTTGAACCACAAGGAGAGAAAATAGGCTGAAAATATATGAGCACACTGCCAAGGAATAAAATCTAATATTTCTGTTACAGATGTCCCAGAAGAAGCCAATAAGGCTGAAAATATACATTTTCAAGGCATAAAAATGATGGTTAAATATTTCTCCAATTTTTCAAAAAGCAGACGAATGTGCATATTCATGAAGTTAAATAAATTCAAAGCAAGATATAAATATAAATAATTTTAAGCTGAGACTAATTACAATCAAACTCAAAAACAGAAAAATCTTTAAAAGTGGTAGAGAAAAAAGACATGATCCTGCCTACAAGGCACCACAGACTGAATGACATTGGGTTCTCTCTGAAGCCGTGGAGGCCAGGAGGAAATTACTCCTGGACTGAATTCTGCAGGCATTAAGAATCTAATGTAGCCTGACAATCCTTAACTGTTTAAAGAAAATGTTCAGTAAAACTATATTATAAATGTAGAAAAATAAAAAGAAATAATGTGTCTATATTTTATTGAAAGGGGGATAAATCCTGTGTGCTCACTGGTTAGAGGGCCCATTGACATGCTGTACAGAGTAATGAGAATTCAAAGACATCGTACAGACTTCAGGTGCCAACATATGGTCTTAAAGATGTGAAAAAAACTCAAGAAGTTTGACAAGTGGCTGAGGTAACTCATGGGACAGCAGGAAGGAATATAAGACACAAGAAAACAAACTGAACAAATGAGACACAGAATGAAACGTGATGGTGTGTTCTAAATATTAATAACTGTGTGATATAAAAAAGAAGGAATCCCAATTACAACTGATACATTATAGTGCAAAAATGTGAAAACTTGCCTGTGAATGTTTTAAGAAAAGGCATCTCAGAAAGGGTGAAGATGGGACTGGGTAGAGGAGGTAGGAGTTTACACCATGGGCAGGAAGAAAGCATGAAGCAGAAGACAAACACAAGTACAGAACATCATAGGACATACAGAAAGGCGATAGACTGTAACTTCATCTAAAAACATTTCAAAGGTGAAATGCCAAACAATGAATTACTAAAATCTATTAAAATCTATCAATATGTGTTCCTTGATGTAGGATGATATTATGTTCCCACAACCCATCAGAAGTGTAAAATGCAATTGGGAAATGTGCTGATGATGTCTCACTTCCTGACCGACTCATCTCACACACTGTGGTGTTGGTTGCTCCCCTCCTGACCAAGCTGACTGCAGGCTGTTCTACCACTGCCAAGTGTCTAGAAGCAACTGACATATATCACTGCTTAGAGTCAAAATCAAAATCTGTTTCTAAATTTGCAGGACTTTTGGCCTTTCAGTCTGGTGTGCTGACCTCTTACAAGTTGACAATTGTCTTTTCTGCAGGTATCACCACAGTGCTAACCATGACCACACTCAGCACCATTGCCAGAAAGTCCCTGCCTCGAGTGTCCTATGTCACTGCCATGGACCTCTTTGTGACTGTGTGCTTCTTGTTTGTCTTTGCTGCATTGATGGAGTATGCTACCCTTAACTACTATTCAAGCTGTCGGAAGCCACCCATCAGGAAGAAGAAGACATCGGTGAGTGGTGAGGACAGCCAAGGTTTGCTCAGTTGGAGCAGGAGGGTAGTTTAAGGTAAATATGTTTGAAAATGCTGTAATGTCCTTAAGGATCTTAGAAAGCAAGATAATCCTGTGGATGGGGATACCTCCAATTTCTCCAGTGTCAGTGCCTGCTGTTGACAGGGCTAAGAGTGGGCATACCTTCAACACTGTCAAGGTCCATGACCTCTTTCCAATTCTGATTTCTTTTTTTCCACAGTTATTACATCCAGATTCCACAAGATGGGTTCCTGATCAAATAAGCCTTCAAGCACCCTCTGTATGTATAGCTTTACAGGTGCCAATACCTCTTAGAACATTAAATTTCATTGAAAGATATGTTCTCCGTAAATGTGTGTGTTGAATTCAAATGAGTGCTACATTTGATCATATAAAAAATTTTTATTATGAAAACAACCATATTAGATCAAGGGCAAAGTGGGAGAAATATCCTAACATTTCTACATGGGGAACTTGATACAGCATGCATGCTTCTGGCTAGACTATAGATATCCAAGTTCTATGTATTTATGCATACTACAAAACTAAATGATGTTTGCTGAGTTGTCTCTCCAGCCCAAGGTTTTATTAATATTTTAAGTAGAAAACTGCCAGGTCTCTACATTAATTGTTACACGTGTTACATTTTGTAGACCAAATGAAATACCTACATTTACATAGCAAGTATGTTGGGTACATTAGCCTGCAGTTTATAGTGTGATATAAATTCTAGCTTTTGCTTCACTGTCATTTTATGTTCTACCAAGCTACCAGCCACAACGTGTTCCTTCTTCCCCTACAATAGCATGACTCCCTCAATTTCTTCTGAGCACTTTTGAGATAATATGTGTCTAAATGTCAACTTACTTTATGCTCACAAGTAAAATTTAGTATGGAGAAATCAACCTCTATAGATGCTAGTAAGAAAGAAACTGGAATGAAAACTTAAAAAGTTCATTTTAAACCACTAATCTGGCTTTTTTTGTCATGTGCCATCTTTATGTGGAGCTATGGCTTTTATTCTTGACTTGTGTCCACACAATAATTACACTGAAGATTTCATGCCACCTGTATATGATGTGTAGCTTCTAAGCTCTTAATGAATCATGTTTTGTACATTTCAATCAGTTTTTATGAGGAAAAAATACATCATTGTTATCATACAAATAGGTATCATGGGGCTTTGGCAGAAGAGTAGTGAGCAAGCATCTTGCCAGCCCTGAGAAACCAGAAAATGCTTCCAATGATTGTTAGACAAGGCCATAGTAAAGGGATGCTTGGGGTGACAGACACCAGTATGAGCTAATAGCCTGAAGCCCCAGGAGTACATATTCACACACAACCAGAGACCTGGGTGTTAAGGAAAAATATTGATGTCTTTGGTGTATATATTATTCTACCAAAAGAAAAGGCAGGATCCTCTAACTCAGTGAAAAAGGAAATCTTCCCCCAAAAGAAAATTGTGGACAAATAAGGAAAGGTTGATGACCTAGAAGAAATTATAAAGTCAATTCACAACAAAAATGAGCCAGTATAGGTTAGAAGACACAACTAAGGCTCATACAGCCAAAGAGGGAGGGGTGGAAAAAGCATTTAAATGATAGAATTATCATCATGTCAACTCTTACCGTGTTTCATTCCCAGAAAATTTGAAACTTAAATGATAAGTCTCTAGAGGGATAAAGACAGAACCTGGAATATATGTGTGGTTGGGGCAAGATGCTCACACAGTCCTATGTGCCAGTTCTTTAACTTAAATGTAAGGCTAATGCTCTTCATAAGCATCTGAAAAGCAGTATTCCATGGGGTACATGGGGCTGTACCTTAATCAGGATTTCTATTTCTGCACAAACATCATGACCAAGAAGCAAGTTGAGAATTTTCCACATTGCTGTTCATCACCAAAGGAAGTCAAGACTGGAACTCAAGCATGTCAGGAAGCAGGAACTGATGCAGACACCATGGAGGGATGTTACTTATTGGCTTGCTTCCCCTGGCTTACCCAGCTGGCTTTCTTATAGAGCCGAAGACTACCAGCCCAGGGATGGCACCACCCACAAAGGGCCTCCTGCCTTGATCACTAATTGAGAAAATGCCTTACAACTAGATCTCATGGAGGCATTTTTCTCAACTGAAGCTCCTTTCTCTGTGATCACTCCAGCTTGTTTCAGGTTGACACACAAAACCAGTAGTGTTCATTAGAAGACATGGGGCTGTGTCATACACAAGATGAAAGAGGAGGATGTCGGATAATGGCTGGACCAAGAAAGAAGCATTCATTATATCTCTTTATGGTTTGAAATACCTGAAACAATGGAGCAGGTACATGGATAAAAGTACTTTCATGGCACATAATAGAGCCATGGAGGGCTTGTCACATCCTACTAATTTCTAGTTCAGTCTTGTGAAATAGAATTCATTTCAAATTCCCAAGCTATCAAATCTTAGAGCTCTCCTGACTATTGCACAGTTTCTACTGGTTTTCAGCAACCTGGCACTTCACTTCCCTAATTTATAACAAGAAATTAATATTTCTCATGTCTCAAGAATCTCCCTTGATGCTATTCCTGCAACCCCTGAAGTCACCATCTCTGGTGATTTGGCTCTATTCCTGAAGACTCTTCTATGCCCAGCCTGGATCAGTGTCTTCTCTCAAGGCCTATAGCCTATAGTCAACATTGAACCATCCCAAGGGATTACATAGTACATAGGGTTGAAGAACTGAGTGGGTGAATGCCTGGCTTTAAAATGCCAAAGCACACATGAAAGAAAGGCCTTAACACAGTTATTGTCTAATAAAGATAGATTTTACCAAATGGAGCTTGTCAGAAAGGCGTACACTCCTCAAATGTACTTGATAATTGTGGTTTTGATACACACTTGAGCTTCAGAATCATGAGGCTAGACGGTAAGCATCCTCATCAGAGCTAAACTTAGCCAGTCTTCCACCTCTGCTTATGCCTCAGAGCTGTAGAAGCTGCTACACAGTGGTGCTCTGAAAGCTTACAGTGAACACCGATACAAAGCCTTCTGCTTATGACTGGGCTCTTCCCAACATATATGTACACACATGCTTCCCATGTTCAAAGCTCCAGAAGGCTTCATGGAGTAACTTAGAATACTCAAGAATTCTGTCACTTTGTTCCCATTTCTGATGCTGCACATATATGAATTTAGCTATTTCAATTAAATTCTAAAATTTACTGAAGGTTAATTTTACACTGAAGTGTCCCTGGAAGAAAGATTTCTATGGACTCTGGCAAAGCTGAGTGCATTATATGTGTCATGGCCCAGACTCTAACAATTCAGACTGACCTAATTATTGGCACTGCACCAACCATGGTCTAAGGAATCACCTACTCAACCTGTTTTAAAATGTGCTTCAAGAGCTGGGCACAGTGGTACAGTCCTGTGGTCTGAGGAGACTGAGAAAGGAAAGCCAGCCTGGGATACATAATAATTTCCAGGCCAGGTTAGTCATCATCACCTTCCCTTTCTCCTTCTTCTTCTTCTTCTTCTTCTTCTTCTTCTTCTTCTTCTTCTTCTTCTTCTTCTTCTTCTTCTTCTTCTTCTT
>JADRCH010000367.1:350464-455212 GCA_019843965.1 Rhynchomys soricoides | reverse complement strand
ACACACACACACACACACACACACACACACACACACACACACACACAGAGAGAGAGAGAGGGGGGAATTGTATTTTCAAGTGATATTCTTGCTAATCCCTTCTTCAACTGGTAATTTGATATTTATGAATGGCCTTGGATATAGAAGCTGCCAGTTACCACGCAATGACACTTGTGAAAGATGCAAACAAATATCCAGAAGTTATCTCAGAGACACCCCCCCCCCATCATGTATCTTCCCTTTGCATCCCTTGGCACCAGTGCCCATGTATACAGGATCTACCTTAGTGGAGACACATGCATGGTGACCTCTCTCTGAGATCCACCTTGAAGTGCAGTCAGCTTTGGTCCCTTCTGTGAGGCCTGTCTGCTCAGTCACTGCTGTCCTAAGCTAGCTTCCCTCTAGCTGGCACCCTTCCTTCCTTCCTGGGAGATATTCCTATGTATCAGCCACAAGTTTCCATTTGTGGGAAAAATGTGATTTTTAAAATTTGTTCCTGAGACCAACACTGCTGTTTGTCTCCAACTCTCACATAGTGACTTTATTACAGATTGCCAAGCATTAGCTGTATTTGTATTTTGGGTTCCTGGACCAGTTGCATTTGAATTCAGCATTTCTCAAAGAGCTGTGATTTATAAAACAAAGTCTCAGTCTCATATGATGAGGGTAGCTTATATTATTGTTAGGAATTTGGTAACTGTCTTCAACCTGCAAAGACATGCAATGTGGATAGGCTTCTGTTTGAAAACTGCATTCTACAGTGAAAAATAACATAAACATTCATGTATCTAATCATAAACATTAACTTTAAAGCCAAACAACTTTAGATTCAAAAAAGGGTGATGGTTATTGTCAATTACACATTTTGATGAACAAAATTTATTTTACACTTTGCAATATGGATGCATAGCAAAATCCCAAAGAACCCCCCCCCAAATCAATTCTCTTTTGATATTTTTATAACGTGAAACAAATTTGCTTCTTTATATTATTTATTTGCTATGACCAGATGCTCTTGTGCACTCCACGTCCATGACTCTTTTGATGTATCCTCTATTGGTGACATGCACACATTTCCACTCATCAGCAGTGTCTTGGAACTATTACAGCATCCACAGTAGAATCTTTGCATGCTTTTCTCCCACAAAGCTGAATTAATTTTTTGAAGGTCATTCAATTTTCCATTTCTATTACACATACTATATGACTACTTAGAAAAATTAAAACAGACAAATAGAACATATCAAAGTGCTGACTTTACACAATTTATTAGTTGTATTTCAGAAACGATGATGGTATTGAAGAGACTGGAAAAAACTGAAACTAGATACTTTTGCTAATTCTTTCCAGCACTGTTGCACACGAAGCAGATGTGAAAATAGACATAACTCTCAGTTGTAAGGGTAATAATGGCTATCTATGTGTGTGTGATATTCAGTATTTTCTTTCTGAGTTTCAATTAACAAACTACTAGTTTGATATTTACTATATAAGGCTCAAGCCAACTGGCTTCTAGTTATAAAATTCAATTTAAAAGAATTAAACTAATAAATACCCATAATGAATAAGCTGAAAATAATGGCTTAAATGAAATGTCTCCTTTGTTGGGAGGTTTTGCATCTAGTGCACCAGTGTCTCTGAAGCTCCTGCTTTTGGCAGGCCTGCTCTGGAGGTGCCCACTTCACTGAAGACAAAGAGCAAGCCACACATACAATTGCAAACACTATCAGTTCAGAATTTCTAATCAGATAAATAATCTTAACAAGTGACATTTTTAAAGTTCTGGGGAAAACTAAATTTTCCAGTCATTTTTTTCAAGGTTAAAACTTGTAAGCATCTGCCGTAGGGCCAGATACCCTGCTACCTTAGACAAACCCCAGTTGCTCTTTTCTTGAAACTTGTCATTGTCGCTGTCTTTTGCCAAACCTCAGCCATGCTGATCAAAACATAGAAAGAGCTAACATATATGTCAATAGCATACCAAATGCCTGTTTCTTAGTAAAGTTCAATCATCTATGTCAGTTTGAACTCCCATTGTAGTACACTAAACAGGAGAGATGTCTGCCCACTGCTTAGGGACAAAACCAGGGGCTTTACAAGGTGAACTTTGAGGAGAGTCTGGTACACTTGGAGGAGAGGGAGAGATGCACCCCTCCTTAGACACCAGCTCCCCTTTTTAATTAAGAGGGACATGGGTGGGGCACACAAACTCAAGCCTCCTCTAATCTGCCCCATTCAGCTCTGTTTCTTTTGTGTGTAGAACTGAGGAATGCTTGGGTAGTGGTCTGAATGACCGGCATTTCAAAGGTGCTACTTTGTTTCTCACTCTTAGAAGCACTCCAGACTGAGGAGACTGAACAAAGTTTCCAGATTCCCAACCACTGTGGATTATTACGGAAAACTGTGTCTGTCTCTCCTTTAAACTACATCCTGATTGGTGGGCAAAAACTGAAAAGGTGTTTTACAAAGTAGTAAAATTTAAACAAAATGCCTCTTCAAAGCCTAGATAGATTCCCTAGGGTGTCCCAGATGCTAGGTGGAGGACAGTGTTAATAAATTAAGTCTGAGTCCAGCCAACACTGCCTCCAATTTGCCCAAAATATGCCTTAAAATAAAACATAAAGCCCCCAAATTTTACGTTTTCTGGAAATTTCCACTTCCTGTAGTCACCGATATTTTATACTAAATTTTACTGTGTTTTTAAATATAAGTGGATAAAAATAGGATTTCATTTCTATCTATGACAGCCAGACATCTTCGTGTTTGCATCAGATGAGATAACACTGCAGACTTTCATGGACTCTTCAAACATGGAAATGCTTGTCCTTACTCTCAAGCCATTTTCATGTTCCCTGTGGAAACCTGTGGGTTTATGTCCACAGATCAGCACCATTCCAGACGGGTTTACCTGGTAATATGTTGCTACAGTAAAAGATGTTTAGACGTGTGTTGTAACCCTACACAATGCCACATCTGGAAACAGTGGAAGCAAGCCACCAGAATGGAATCCTACTTCACATCAATTTGTCTTTACACAGCTAGGAAGCAGAGGTCCACTCTATCCAAAGGGCTAGAAAACAAAACAGACAACACCTCTGCCTCCTTGGTCATTTTTATCTCACATGCCAAACTGAAATTTTTATTTAAAACTTGGAGAATTGCAACTGGTCCCTGGAAGTCACACTCCCATTCTGTCACTTCAGTGCCCTGAATCTGTGTAAGTTGAATCTGTTTATTGTTTGACAACTATTTTTTAGTGCTTTCTTTTTTTCTTTTAGAGTTTAAAAAAATCATTCAAGTTTTCATACTAAAATTTGTAAAATGACTAGAGATAAACATAATATATAAGTAAGTATAAATTGAAATGTTGAAATCCATTTATACTGATAGATTACTGGTTTGGAACTTTAGAACAATTATATGGAAAGTTCTATGGAAATAGGAAGGCAGGAAACAGAATGCTAATACACAGCAAATGTCTTATTCCCAGTTTTCCCTGAGCTCTTTTCAAATGGCTACAAGTGGCCTGTGATAATCATTTGGTCTAAGACTATACAGGACCAGTATTCGATTTGTGTTCTCTATATAAGCATGACCCAAAAACTGAATGCTAATGAAGTGCTCAATACAGACAGGCCCATCTCTGTTGTAAACATGGATCAAAACATAACAGGAAGAGAAAATGACCTGTGTCTTGAGATGATACGGTAACAGCAAACACAGACACCTTCTTAGAATAAGAACCTGTTTTGTTTTTTAAATATATTATGGTTTTGGAGCCTTGAATTGGGATGTTTCAACTTCCCCCTTTTAAAATTTGTTCAGCTTATAAAATACTAATCCCATGATAAGAGCTTGATTAAATTCTGTTAAGGTTAAAAGGTGTTTCTGTTCATTTGCTTCCAAAATGTCTTTTAGTTGAGTAATGCCTTTGTTCTAATATTCCCTGTTAGACTTCTAAACTTGTTTGTTACTTTTTCTAGAATAAAATCCCAGTCTTCAAAACAGCTTACATAAATCAGTGGTAAACTCTGAGTTGAACTCTCATAGGTCATTAAAAAGTTTCTCATGCTTTGAGTTAATCAGTTTTGTTAGATTACGTTATGTGAACTAGAAAACACTTAAACACACACAGATACACACACACACACACACACACACACACACACACACACACCACTTCCAAAATAATGAAAGTCTTATCTTTTTCATGCAATTGAGGCAAATGTGAACTGTTTTGCTCAACCTATTCAGGTATGCATTTATTTTAAGTACTTGATTTTCCACATGTGTAAACACAGTACAAGGTTGTCCCAGCCCAGGGAACAGGTTGCACAGGGTGAGTCAATAATAGTTACTGTGGGAAAGGGAGGCCTCTTTGTCTGCAAGATAGTTTAAACTGAACAGGTAGGGTTGAACAATTGACTTTCAACAACAAAACCTCCCAAACTGAGCTGGTTCCTGCTTTGTTTTGTTCTTTTCTAAATATCTAAAGATACTTCTTTGTATTGTTGCAAACAAGTACAGTTTGACTTCTACATCCATATATTCTGAATCTGTGATTTCAACCACCATCATGAATGTCAACCACTCTAGCATGGGAAGGCATTCTTCTTGTGATTATTTCCCTAAATATAAGAGAGTAACAGCAGAGGCTGACATAGAATTTATAATGTGTTAAGCAATGTAAGACATACTGTGGTGGTTGAATATATAGAGAAGAATGTGCATAGTGTTAACACATATAATACACTACTTTATTCAAAGGACCTGTGCATCTGAGGATTCTGTTATCCTGCGGGATCCTGGAGCCAGCCTCCTGCAAATTTGAGTGAATGACAGTAATGTTTATATTTCCTATAACAGACTTAGATCCTAATGTCTCCAGGTTGCCTTGCCCACTGAAGTGCAATTTCAGTAAGTGTACATAACCAAGCCACTATTCATTTTCTTACATATGCATTTCTTAGATTAAGTGCTCATGACATTGCTATTAGAGTCCCCTCGATACATCTCAAAATTATGATATTATCCCTAGCTTCTATTCACAAAAGATAGTTTCCATTTACCATTGATCACTGATCATTTTTTAATACAGAGGACTTTATATAGTGAGTCCTATGATCACTTTAGGGAAAAAAAGAACTTTGAACCTAAGCTGTAGCTTTATGAACCTTGTGAAAATCAATGTGGAGGCCTAAGAGGTCAGCATGGGCTGAAGTAAGAGTGATGTGGATCCACCTTCTGGTTTTCTCCTCAAATGGGCTGAGTTCTTAATTTAAGAGTCTGCTTCCTGGCACAGCCAGGTGAGTCCTTCTGGTAGGGATGTGCCTGTATCTACTGAACAATCTCTCAGGACAGGTGGCTAGATAGGCAATCATAAATGTGCTTGTCAGTTGTCGTGGGAGCCCAGACATGTCTACTTTATTTTCTTAAACATTAAGCTGTGTCCTGGTTCATACGAATATTATGGAAAGATTCTCAAGATACATTGTAGAAGTCTTCCAATGGTGGAATTGGGATTGTCAGGGACAAGTGATGATAGCTTTGAAATAATTAGTATTCACTGAAACAGATTTTTATCAATAATTGCCTGGGCTTTTAACAGGAAGGATTCTTTTTTGAGTTTGTATGAAGGCCCCCAACACAGAGAACCCCACACTGAGAAGACCTAACTGCCCAACTCTCTATCTAACCTTGGCAGTCACAAGTAACCATCAGTTAAATGGCCACATTATTGTGCCCTTGCATTTGCAGGGTTATCTGGAATAATAAAAGAAGAAAGATAAGAGACAAATAATATCTTAAGTAACATTCTCTATAATTAAAAGCAGAAAATGTACATAGCCTTGATGACTGAACTTTCTAATGTATCCATCAGATATGAAGGAAGAGATTGCAAGACCTCCATCATGGTTTTAGTCCATTGTCTAGTTTGTAGCTCTCAATGCAGTGCAAAGGTTTTGTGTCTTTTATAAGCTATGACAAAACTAGGACATATATTTTTAAAAAGTGATGACAAGCTTTTAAAAAGCTTAATTCTAATATTAGGATAGAGTCCAAAGTTTTTTTCCTTTCTTGGAAGTCTATCTGCCCTGATTCAAGGATTTCCCAAAATTTGAAGAGTACATGCCACCCAGTGTTTATTTCCTGGTTACTTTTCTTCTTTTCATTTTTGCCATATTGGATATTTTTAGTCATTTTCTCCTATTTATTGCCAGGCAGTGGTGGCACACGCCTTTAATCCTAGCACTTGGGAGGCAGAGGCAGGTGGATTTCTAAGTTCGAGGCCAGCCTGGTCTACAGAGTGAGTTCCAGGACAGCCAGGGCTACACAGAGAAACCCTGTCTCAAAAATCCAAAAAAAAAAAAAAAATGATTGGCTAGGAACTATGTTTTTCTAATGTGGCTGCATCTTCAGAAGCTGTTAAGTTTTGTTGCCCGAAGAAACCATCACTCTGCTTCTGTCCATGTCTTTGGGTCTAGGAGTTTCTGCAGATCTTGTTGGCATTTTTGTTATTATAGTATCTCTAAATATATAGTAGTGAAGTGTTTACCATTGTTTTCATTTTCTTTTCCTTAGAGTAATGATGGAAACACCTCCAAAGGCACAATAGCTAATTGTGCTAGTGAACAACATTTACATACTAACATATTTGTGTACACATACATGTTTTCCTTATAAGCAGCTCCTGGACTCAACAAAACTTTGCTTGTTTGTGTTTTCCATGAAAGACTCTAGAAGAATGACAATTTTCAGGGACTGATCTGTATCTCATTTGAAGTGATGAGATATCTTGTGTTTACATGCAGTGATGTGTGTTTTGTGTTAGTATGTACAGCGGTAAAACTGAACAACCTATTAATGTGTACATTACTCTATCCATTGTCCCAAATTTAGTTGAAACACTTAGGAGCACAGCTTCCTAGTGATAGCATGTTAGCTTAGTAAGCCTCTGGTTAAGGCAAACAGGAATCAGGGGGAAGAAGGGAAAAGAAAGAGAGGGGCCCAGATAGAGTAAGAGACAATCATTGTATATTCCCAAAATATGGGATCACATCTTTTAAAAAACAAATAAAGATGAGATGCCTGATCAGATGCTCGTGTGGAGAACATGTAAACACCATCAAGTTATTTGGGTGTCTTGATTATCTGTGTACTGTGACCAGGCTTATCTGATATACTGATAGTAATTCTTGATAGTCATGTGGCACACCTGCATCAAAGTGTTTATTTAGGAAGTCATGTAGGTGTTCACAGATAAACCTAGGTAAGGCCTGACTTGAATTTTCAAAGCACCGTGTCCTGGCAGAAAAGTGTGGGGTTGATTTTCTATCTGCCTGGAGCCCTTCCCACCTATACAGCTTAAGGTAGGCTGATTCCAGCATCCCACAGCATTTTGCCATCAGTTCTGAGCAAGTGAGAACTGTAGAGGGCATTGACTGGGAGGAGAATGACCTGTCCTGTCCAAGTGCTAGCCCCTTAGGGAACTGGAGTCATGGTCAGAAGCTGGCCCCATACCAGTGGCTTGCAAGAGCCCTGGATGTCCTGGTGTCCTCAAGGGCCCTCCTCCCCAGCATAAAACAGTGACTCCCCTATACCCTGCAACTCATGGTGTCCTAGTGAAGAGAGGGCACCCTTGTGCCCAACGTGCCTTGGAGACCCCTGTGGCACCGCGCCCTGCCTTGCACATCGCGACACTGCCGAGCCCTCAGGGCCAAACCCAGCCAGAAGCCTGAGCCTTGTGACTGGGTCGCCCTCAGTATTTGTATTTGGATTCCTATGTTTGTACTTCTGATACAAATAAATGCACGTGTTGTCCGAAATATTGAAGCGCACCTCCTTCTAGATTGAGTGGCAACTGGGAGGGCACCAACTATCCCTCTCAGACACCCATATCTTGGGAGCCTGATGATTAGCAGATTCTACACCTGGTCAGGATAGTTATGATGGCAAAGTGAAAAGGGTTGATTTTTTGAAGGCAGCTTCTCTCTCCACTCCTGCCAAAGCTAATGCACAGAGACCTTCAGACCAACCAGGAAACTCAAGACATTATAGCTGTGCCAGCTTCCATGTCTCCCCTGTAGCGCAAGAGTGAATTTAACCAGCAATGAACTGGAGTTACTAGGAGACACAGGCTCATAGCAAACTACCTGATCCTGTGGCTCTTAACAATCATTCTGTCCCCTCTTCCACAATGTTCCCTGAGCCTTAGGTGAGGAGTTTTGCAGTTATATCCAATGAAACTGAGCTTCACAATGTAACATTTTGATTGTTTGTGGTTTTTTGTAGTGATCTCTTTCTGTCACAAAGAGACATTTTCTTGATGAAGAGTAAAGACTATACTTATCTCTGAGTACAAGGACAAATGTTTATAGATTGTTGTTTGGTATTCTGCTGGCCTAGTAATGTTGTAGGTTCTCCTCCCATAGCCATAACTTTACTAGCACTGAGCAATTAGATAGGTAGGCAGTACCAGGCAAGAAGCCTTGCCAACATGACTGAGCATGAGCTGAACAAGGACAACACCAATAGACATGACAAAGTGGATGATAGAAAGCCTCAAGCCTGCACAAAATACTAGAGACAAAGTATGCTGAGACTTGGCAAAATAGCTTTCCCCAGGGAAGAACACACCAACTGGAATAAAAAATCCAATGGCTCAGCCCAAAAATGTACATACAAAAAAACTAGCCTTATGCAGACTGAGCAAGTTATATATACATACACATATGCATTTGTACATGCACACACATGCACACATATGCATGCAAGACATACTTAGCAAAATGCAAATGCAAATGCAAATATAATAATAATAATAATAATAATAATAATAATAATAATAATAATTCCAAAGCTTCAAGTGTGACTTCATACTTCCACTCCATAGCCTTTGTAGTGTGGAGTCGATGATAGAGGCCATTCTTTGGATATTGTAGACATTTAATTTATTGAAAATTACTTTTTTGAGAGGGTTCACTTTTCGGAAAGTATCTTTAGAATATGTCAATGTCAGAATGAGGTCAGCAGTGCATGCTAGGAATCCACATAAATCAAGAACAGCTATTCCAAGCAAAACTAAATAACTAAAACAAACACACAAACAACAGTAGGGTATTTGGGCTGTTTTCTTGATTTATGAATTAGGAGCAGCACTTTCTCTTGCTCAGAAGCAGAATTGCAATGTCTCTGGGTCATGCCCACAGCCTGACAGTGCTATTTAAAAAAGAGAATCTTCACAAAGAACTAAGGAAGAAGTAGGACTCCCCCAATCCTATTGCCTTATCTTTTCTAAAAAAAATTTCAGTAAATTTCTCTGAAACCATTTCTTTTGAGGATAGTCTTCTCAGAATGGCATCACCCTCTCTACTTCCAATGCCTGAAGCAAATTTCCATACATACCCAGGTCAGAAAGATATGCCCAATACTTGTACTCAAGAAAACAGCAGGCACTCTAAAGGGCTAGGAGCTTGATAACATGTGTAGTCTTCTATTTTAAGGATGCTGGAATGAGACTGGGTGAGCTCTAGAGTGCCTCTGTCCGTGTGTATAGGGGTTTGCAACCCCATAAGAAGAACAACAGTATCAACCAACCAGACACCCATTGCTCCCAGGGACTAAGCCACCAACCAAGGAGTACACATGGAGGGACCCATGTCTACAGCTGGAAATATAGCAGAGGATGGCCTTACCAGGCATCAATGGGAAGAGAGGTCCTTGATCCTTTGAAGGCACGATAGATAGATGCCCCAGTGTAGGGGGGAATCTAGGGCTGGGAGTCGGGAATGGGTGGATGGGTAGGGGAACATCCCCATAGAAGCAGGGGGAGGGAGGATGGGATAGGGGTTTTCTGGGAGGGAGAACCAGGAAAGGGAATAACATTTGACATGTAAATAAAGAAAATATCCAATAAAACAAACAAACAAACAATAAAAGAAATGGTTAAGGAAAATTAATCGCTAATTCCATGGGACACTTAAGAAGGACTTACAGCACATACAGCCAATGAAATCAAAATCCACCACTGTACTGGCTGGTTTTGTGTGTGAACCTCACACAAGCTGGAGTTTTCACAGAGAAGGTAGCTTCAGGTGAGGAAATGCCTCCATGAGATCCAGATGTAAGGCATTTTCTCAATTGGTGATCAAGGGGTGAGGACCCATTGTGGGTGGTGCCATCCCTGGAATGGCAGTCTTGAGTTCTATAAGAGAGCAAGCTGAGCAAGCCAGGGGAAGCAAGTCATTACAAAAAATCTTGAGTTCTAGTTCTGACTTCCTTTAGTGGTGAACAGCAATGTGGAAGTATAAGCTGAATAAACCCTTTCCTCCCCAACTTGCTTATTGATCATGGTGTTTGTGCAGGAATAGAAACCCTGACTAAGACAACCACCTTTTTAATGCAGTATAAAAGAATTCCAAGTCTCTTGATAGTAAGGATGTCAGAATGGGTAAATTGGTATTAAGAGTATGTGTGTCATCTGAGAGCATGCAGGTCTCAAGGATATACCCCTCACCTGGAGACTAAGAATGGCATTTAGTGAGAGAAACTAGACAGTTACTGAAGTACAGAAGACAGCAAGAAATGACATTTAGCATCTCTGGTTTTGGTAGGACTCATAATATCCAAAAGATGCATAGTTAGGGGGCATAGGGCAGCCTCCAAAAACAGTAGATTCACTTCACAGGACATTTCCTAGGGACCAAGAAGCCATGATGTTTTGGTATATGTCTTTCCCTGGGGTAATTAGCCATCCTCCTGGTATCAGCCTCATTAAACTGAACCCTCTACATCCTTGAACTGACAGTGATTTTTTTTTGTCATTTAAAACAAATAAAGATTATAGCCATGAACATACCTGCAGCGGGTCTCCATTTGGCCATGAGAGAAAACACATCATGTAGCTCTTCAGGCAGTGAAACCAGCTTTTCAAATGTTCTCATAAATTTTTTAACCACATAGAAATAAATGCTTTCATTGGCAACAGAGGTTTAAATACCAATGTGTGAATCAATAAATGGTGTATGAATATACCCGACTCTCCAACCAGGTAAGTCATACTTTCTTATAATAATTACAACCAAGTAGTATGGAAATAATCATAAAGAGAAATAAACTCAAAGGAAAGCAGGTGTTAACCAAAGGTGACTTACTGAAGGATGACCACCAGATTGCCAGGCACTTACCTTTTTCACTTTTCTTTCTTTCCTTTGAAGTATTTTATTAGTGTCTGGAAAAAGTGATGGCATTCATAAAGGCATTTTTCTTTGGATGGATTATGTACTATATACTCTGACACATTTATTTACCATCACCGTTCCCTTTTCTCTCCCTTCCAATTAGTGTCCCTCCCCTTCCACAGTAGTTCCAAATACTTTTTATATTTTCAGGATGTTTGTGCGCGTGTGTGTGTGTGTGTGTGTGTGTGTGTGTATGTATGTATGTATGATTGTGTGTGTATAAATTCTAACTTGTACATAACAAAGAAAATATAGTTTTTCTCATTTTGTGTCTGACTTATTTTACTCAATATGATGATTTTCAATTCTATATATTTTCCTGCAAATGACTGTTTCCTTCTTCACTATTAGATAAAAGTCCATTTTATATAGACACCAACTGTCTTAATTCATTCATCTCTCACTTATGCTGATTCTACAACTTGAGTATGTATCTCTGAAAGGTGCTATCTTTGATACCTTGTGGTATACTCCAAGGAAAAGTGTAGCTCAATCATACGGTAGTTTTATTTTTACTTTGTTGAAGAACCTCTATAAAGATTTCCATCATGACTTTCTTAGTTCACACTCCTAAAAGGTGTAGGTTCATTCCCACCACCATTTTAAAAGATAGATATAAAGACAGCTGTAAAGGGTATAACAGAACCTCAGGGTAAATTTCTTATCCATTTTCCTAAAGGTAAGCATGTCCAGCAGTTCACTGTGTATCTGTTGGCCATGTACATTTTACCTTTTGAGAAATATCAAATATCAAATGATATCAAATATCATTTTATTTGACCAATTGTTGGTTGAATTACTTGGCTTTTCTACTTAACTTTTGAGATTTTAAGAAAATACATTCTAGATATTCATTCCCTGCCAGATATATAAAGACAAGTATTTTCTCCCATACAGTAAGCTCTCCCTTCATTGTTGTCTGCATGCAGATTTTTCATTTGATGGTATCTCATTTGTCAATTTTTAGATTATTGGAGTCCCTTAAAAAAAATTGGGAATTTACATTTAATATGACCTGCCCCACCCACCTTCCTTTGAATTTCTATGACTGGCTCTGATAAAAGTGCATGCCCATTATGGAGCAGAAAATCATTGCACTTGAGTAAATAACTACAAACAAACATGATTATAAAAGCAAGCAAGATAGAGTGTCATTTTAAAGAGCCTATTGGATCAAACAGAAGTTTATGAAAAGTACAAGCCCAGATGAGAAGTGGATCAGTAGCTTCAGCTGAGGAATGCCAGTAAAGACTGATACAAGATAAATGGGAATAAAGCAAAGAAGAAACCCAGTTGGCTACAGGTATAAGTTCCTTTGCTTTGTGTATTCTACTGGGAAGCTCGTGGCTATTTAATTATTCTGTTTTACTGCTTCTGATTCATGGGCTTATATTCTCTTTTTCCTTAATATAAGCATTTGTAAGAATGGGCCCAGGTTAAGTTATTTTTATATCTACAGCTCAAGCAAGGGAGAAGTAAATTGTGGCTTCTCCCACAACTCTGCCCAGGACACTTTGAGCCTGGGCTCCACTCCACCAAATATAATGAGAAGCAGCACTTAGCATTTCAAAAGCAGCAGGCAAAGGTGTACAGATCAACCATTGAAAATGAAGCTTTAGAACAACTCTACTTTTTCCTTCAACGGGGAAATTGTGAGAAAATATATGGTTGAGAAGAATATTTCTCCCAACACACAAAAGCTCCTTTAAAAATGGAAGACTTTAAAAGCCAGTTGTGATGGGAAGAGTAGGAAATGTCTCCCATAGACTTAGACATTTGAACACCTGCTCTCTAGCTGCTGGTGCAGGTTGGGAAGATATAGGTGGTGTAGCCTTGCTGGAGGAAGTAAGTCATTGGGGGTGGCACCTGAGAATTTATGATCTCATCACACTTCTAGCTGTCTGTTTGTGTTTTGTCATTGAGGATACAATCTCAGCTTCCTGTTCCAGCCACTATGCCTAATGTCCCACTGCCTAGTCATGATGGACTCTTATCCTGCTTGAACCATAAATTCAAATAAACCCTTCCTTCCATAAGTTGCATTTGGCTGTGTTTTTTTAATTCACAGCAACAAAAAATAATTAATACACTAATCTTACTAATCTTCCTAAGTCCATTGTTTTCTTACAAGACAAAGCCCACAATGCCCAGTTCCTCATGTCTAAACCTGAGTTGTGTATCAGTGGAAGCCTGGGGCATCCTCATCAAAGTTCCTTAAGTACCACTGCTGAGATTCAGACCTCAAGCCTAGAACAGAACCCAAGAATATGTATGTATGACACATCTGCCCACTTCGCCAGAAGCATAGGAAAGGGAGGAGAACAAACCTGCCATTTAGGCAGGTCTGCAGAGCCTAAGAAAAATTACATCATATTAAGTAACTGTCTTCTCAGTAAGCCATCTGGTCCCAGGTTTAGGGACTCCAGCCACAGACACTGTGTCTATGGGGCTGTGATATCACAACTTATAAACTCTGAAACTCAAGTGCTGAGGTTGAGCTCAGTCTTTTTACTTCTCAGCACAGAACTCATCTATGGTGGGCCTAGCTCTGCCCATTGTGTGACCCTCTGTCCATTCTACACATCCAACAGCTGGGAAGGAGAATGAGACAATATTTGATGAGGCTTTAAAATAGCTGTGTTCCCTTAGCTGAGACTGTGAAACATTGTAACTACCAACAGAATTCAGAGGAGGCTGGGAAATGTGACCTAGTTCCATACTCTGCATGAAGTGAAATGGATTTTGAAGTGCCAGAGTCTCTACCATGGACACAAACACAAGTGAAATGGCAATTCAAATATCATAAAGAAGAATCAGACATGCCATAAGATCATCACACCAGTGACTTCCAGAATCAATGGAATCAATATCTGCTGACTACAGATAATAAAAACTGAGGTCATCCAGATCTACCCTATTAAATCCAAGTTTGAAGACATAGCAGATCATAAATAATATTGTTCTTTCCACCACTGAATTATTCCTGTTCTAGACATGGTTGCTATTGCTGTGATTAAATACCATGACCAAAAACAAATTAGGGAGAGGAGGGCTTGTTTGACCTACACTTCCACATCTGTTCATCATTAAAGCAAATCAGGACAGGAACACAAACAGGGCAGGAACCTGAAGGCTGGAGCTGATGCAAAGGATATGGAGGTGAGCTGCTTAGTGGCTTGCTCCTTGTGGCTCGCTAAACCTGCTTTCTTATAAAACTCAGGACTATCAGACCAAGGGTGGCACTACAGTGATCTGGACCTTTCCTATCAATCACTAGTTAAGAAATTGATCTATAACCTTGCTTACAGCCAAATCTTATGGAGAAACTTCTCAATTGAGGTGTCCTCCTTTCCAGTGACTATAGCTTCCATCATGTTGATAGAAAACTAGCCAGCACAGTCTCCAAATAGTTAAATTTAATCCCAATTTTTAAAATTATTTATTTATGTATATGAGCACTCTGTCATTTTGCATGTAGTCCTGCATGCCAGGAAAAATGATCAAATCAAATAGATGGTTGTGACTCTAGTGCTCTTAACCGCTGAGCTGTGTCTCCAGTCCCTTAATCTCAAATTTAAATGTTGATGAAAACAAATTGATGATTCCATTAAAAATTTCCAGACTTTTCATTACATGTGGCCTCAAGTTTAACTGCTTTTACATGTGACATGGAACATGTAAATGTGGAGCCCAGAGTCTCTACATAGTAGGTAGGTTTACTCTACCACTGAGCTCTATCCTCAGCTCTCTTTCTTATTAACTTTTAAATTTTGAGATAATGTCTTATTAAGTAGCCCAGGTTAGCTTTGAACTGACTCTGAAGTTCAATGTGGCCTTGAACTTGTGACACTTTTTCCTCATCCTTCGGAGCAGATGGGTCTCAGCACTGCACCAATTCAAAGTGATTCTTGTATTCATTCAAATCCTGTCATGGCTTCTTTTTTAATTTTATTTGTAAATAACTAAGAAAGTTATAATAAAAAGGATAATAAATGGAAAAATCTTAAAACTAGGCCAGCTAGAGATAATGACCAGTACTATGCTTAGGACCACATAGGTCAGGGATGTGGAACTCAGTGTCTTAGATATGTTTCAAAACTCCCTACAAAACCATAGTAGATGCCTCAGAATCTGGAACACAGGCCTCCTGTATTCTTAGGAGATGAAATGTACCATTAGTATATGGCCATCACTTCCACAGCCACTGATTTCTCTCTGGTGTCTCTGTTTAAGTTACATGGAAGGCAGGTAAAACCATAACAAAATATGTCTGATTCATTTCTAGGTAGGAAGGGAAAGAAGGAATGAGGCTCTAACAAAAGACACAGTAAAGATAATACACTGGTGTAAATTTTAGCTGCATTCCACAAATGAGAGCTAAAGAGCTCTCTAGAAAACAGGGAGCATAAAGGGACATAAACGGAATATCTCAGAGCAATAAGCCAGTAAAAATGACTGAGAGAACTATGGCTTTTAAACTATAGTCTACTGAGTCTCTACAGGGAGTGGCACATGCAGACCTGCAGCTGTGGTGCACTGGTCCACGGAGCTTAGACGACCTACCACACTGAGTATCTTCTTGCATGTAGGAAATGAAGAATAAAATGTGAGAGGAGCTGAATCTACTCATGTTTGCCTCCATCTATCAACATGAGGAGTGGGAGTACAATAGCAGACACAGTAGTCTTGAGGACAGCCTTCCCAGTGCTGCTTCAATCCCATTTATAGCCACATGACTTCTGCCTGTTTACAGAGCAGAAAGTTTCTCAGAGAAAGGACTCTCTCCAAAAGATGGTGCTGAGTCAAGGATCTGATCCTATTGGTACAATCATGACTTCTGAGTCTTTTTTTTTTTTTTTTTTTTTTATTCTCTTTAAAGTTAAGCTTCCTGGTAGTAACTCAGATATTATGCAGAAAAGCATTGAAAAATAATTTGGAAGTCTTAAACATGCTGAGATACTGTGAATAGAGAGAAGACATACTAGTTGTGATTCTGGCCACAGAGCCTAGCCAACAAAGGTGTGGGTCTTTTGAAATTATATGCTACACACACATACTCTCACACATGCATACATGCACACACATGGCCATGCATGTAAGACAGTAACTATCATCCAGACTTTGGGAGAGTCTATTTTCATTGTTTTCAACTGCCCCCCTTAGTGATAAAATTCACTGAGGAAGCCTGAGAACTGTCCACATAAAATAACTACATCTGAACTTCTGCATTGAAAGATCTCACTAAGTATTAGCTCAGATTGGAGCAGGGTCATGTTGCTATGGTGACCATATCCTCTTTAACATGACTGCATGATAAGTCAATACAGCCATGATTTATTTGTCCTAGACAAATGAATCTATTTGTTCCAGTCAAAACCTGATGGCAGGTAGACAGAGCCTCAAGCACCTTTACAGTTCAACTATGTAAAAGGTTGGAAACTGTCAGCCCTCCTCTGCCTTTGATGATGTGAAGGTTCACTCAAACCCTGTCTCCATAGGGATCTGGAAGGTTCTTTTTGAAATTCAAACACCAGGAATGTGCTGTGACTCTGTCTCCTGTCTCAGTGTCTGCAGAGTGAGGTGGGGTGGCGCTAGTACAATGCTCTGCTCAGAACTACATCATGCCCCACCACCACTGTCCTCTTAAAGTTGGGCCTTGCTTCTCTGTGTAAGGTGGCCCAGTTACAGGGCTGTGCACCTTTAGAGTCCTTGGTGCCTTTCCCCAAGCCCAACCCAGCCTATCAGTACTCTGCAGCATTTTGTTTCTGTCCAGTTGATCTTAGCTCCTGCTGGACTCTCTCCCTGATGTCACAATGATTCCAGAATCAAGAAACTCTTTCTTCTTTAACTGGGTATAGCCCAGCTTGCCACTGTCAAATCCAACCTGAAATATAATCTTAAAATATCCTATTTCAATCTTTCTCTATAAACCACTTTCCTCCATAATGAAAATAGAACTATGTTTCAATGTGGAAAAAAAATGAAGTGAAATCGATTCTTTAAATGAATTACTGGAAGAAATGTCCATTTCTGTCATAGTATAACAGCCATGACCTTCCTTGTACACAGTACCATTCTACAGTCCTCTCTTTGGTCAGGGAAGTATTAGCATAGAGTCTCAATAATAAAAACCAAAGAACAGATAAATCCACTTTTGTTGTTGTTGTTGTTGGTTTTTTTTTTTTTTTTTTTTGAGACAGGGTTTCTCTATGTAGCCCTGGCTGTCCTGGAACTCACTCTGTAGACCAGGCTGGCCTCGAACTCAGAAATCCACCTGCCTCTGCCTCCCAAGTGCTGGGATTAAAGGCATGCACCACCACTGCCAGGCTGATAAATCCACTTTTAAACATGGATAATAACCTTTTAAATATATTGTATTATTTCTTCAAACTGTTCATACAAGCAACAATGCATTTTGACCATAGTCACCACAACTTTTCCTTACAAATTGTTACAAAATTCATCTTCCCCCTACTCCATCCCAAATGCATGTCCTATTCACTGAGTTAAATTAATGATGCACATATATGTATGGGAATGGATCTATCCACTGGGGCAAAATTGTCCTGCCAGGAGCCATGCCTTTAAGGAAAACTAACTTTTCTTTAGCAACTATCAACTCTCAATCTTCCCTCAGGAAAACTAAAAAAAACAATAGGGACTTCTGAGCTCTTCCATGCCCCATGCTAGAATGTTTACTTGCTTGTTTTTATGCAGGTTTGTTCAGCTGCTGTGAGTGAGTACAGCAGTTCTATCATGTCCTGAAGACACTGTTGTATTCTAGTCCTTCACACTCTCTGGCTTTTATAGTTTACCACCCCATCCACTTCTATAATGTTCTCTAAATATTGGGGATAGTGGATATGATAGAGATACAGCAATTGTCTGTGAGTATTCCATTTCCATTAATTGTTCATACAATGACCAGGTGTGATGTTCTCCATTAACCAACCACTGCACAAAGAAGTTGAGTTCTGAAACCTGTACCAATCAACTATAGGTGTGTGTGGGTGTGTGTGTATACAAACTTAGTAGGCAGTTTGATACTATGGTCATTTAGAAAAATATTAATAGTGTTACTGGGATCTATGAGCCCCCAAATCTTGCGTTCTTACCTATATTTAAAGTTCAAACCATGTGTCTATTCAGGTAGACTGAGACGTATACTTAATCAGAGAGTGGTTACCTCCATGCCATTTATGCCACTATTTCACCAGTGTCACTTAGTATGCTAAAACCTTTAGTATGCTGAAAACCTTTCAAATAATATGTGTTGCATACAATAAGCCATTGTGCATGGTTGATCATCAGAAATTGATTGTAAGGCCCTAAATATCACACACATTGGTCACAGAACATGGGGAGATAAAGTTGATACTGAGCAGGAAGTTTTCTCCTGCTGACCAGCTTTCATGGTACTAAAAGATGCTATGAAGGCTATTAGACAAGAGTAACTAGTAGACTTATCTAGCAGTGAACCCTGTGAGTTACAATAATGTTTCATAAAATACATTCATAAAATGTATTTTATGTTTATTTTATGTTTTATTCATAAAATAAAGGTTCAAGTTGAGCATTTTTTGACTGAACTTTCTTTGAATGTTTGGTTAGATGATAGGTATCTGGAAATTAAGTTTAAGCCACCAAACCTGGTTTCTATTTTGGGAATACATCAGCTAATTCTTATACTTGCCTCCCGCCTCAAAATCTCTTAAGGGATTCACCTGGAAGCCTTCAGTATGATACCACCCCTCCCCCAGGCATTTTTAGGTGCCACTCAACATCTGCTTGCTCTAGCATTTCCCCAGAAAACACAGTAATTAGAGAAGTTTGCTAAATGCCAGCATGAAAAAGCTATTATTTCCAGTTCTGAAATTGAATATTCCGTGTCCAATTTTGTTAAAATAGTCTGTCCAGTGATGGACATGTGGGATTGCTCTACCACAGAACACATTTAATCCACATACATAAAACCTTCCCAAAATATTTCACAGGGAAGAAGTAACAGCTGCAGACAAATTTGTTTGCTACATATGCTATTACTTGCTCTGCTATTATCAAAGCAATAATACTGCTGTTTTGATATATTTTTGCTTTGATATTATGGCTTTGATAATAGCAAGTTAAGTGTTTGTATGGAGAAACATTTGCACCTAGCAATACTGAGTGGCCCATATGTCTAGGCAATATGATTTATAAGGAACATTTACTATGAACAAATGAGGGATGCACCCATGCTCCAAGTTTCTTTCTGGCATCTGCTTATTTAATCCTTACTTCAGCAATTCTTGCTGTGTTCTTAGTTCTAGAATGATGACTCAGAGTCACAAACTTGTTAGACTTATCTCAGTCCTGAATAGAAAAGGACTCACTTCCTAACTCCAAGTTCTTTATTAACATGAAGCTAATGTTTCCAGTAAGTATGCTGTGGAAAACCCATCTTTCCATAAGAAATTACAAAGGATTAAAATAGGTATGATTTAAAACTTTGGCATCTTATGTTAGGTGTTGTCTCCATTACTTAGTAAAAGATAACTTGCTCTAGTAAATAAAGCAGGTCAGTGTCATAATATTTAATGCACGAGGTCAGACCAGCCTGGGATGTACTCCAAGGCTAGCATGGCAATTTAATCAGACTCTATCTCAAAATATAAACAAGCAAGCAATCCCAGGTTCCAAGCCTCCTTTGCAGTTCTTTTCAGTCACTCTCTACAGGAAGCTGAAGCGTGACTGTGGTATCCCTGTCCTTGTTTTCCCAACATGTGAATTGTACATATTAGTGGTATTTGTTGTGGTAGCCCATACATGCAGAGAGCACGTACTGATCAAATCTAACCTCTCTCTTAAATTCTTTCCGCGGTACCTTTTCCAATCTTAAGGAATTTTCAGATTGATGTTTTAGCTTCCACATCTGACAGACAGAATGCTGCACTTGTTTTTCTACATCTAATGTATCTCACTTAGCATAATGTTTTTCAGGTCCATTTTTCAGCATATGATAGGATGTCATTTTTTTATTTTTGAGGGATATAGTTAAAACAGATTTTAATTAAAATGCATATAATATAAAATTACTTTTTAAAATACAATATTTTGTTCTTTGAGAATTTCAAACAATGTATTTTAAACACATTCACCCACCTCTCCTTCACCCATTTGCTCAAATATCTACTCCCTCATCCTTAGCCCCACACCAATATGTGTCTCCTTTTTGTTTTAGAGGAGATCTATCTCACACCAGATATTCTGGTCCTCAGGCTCTTACTAATATCTGCATTTTAACCACTTGAGGTTTTTTGGGATGATCTCTGTCTGACATATGAAGGTAGTTGATGATTGACGGAAGCTATACTTATCTCTGTCTATTTGGATTGCAATTATAAATTATGCTTATTTTAGGAAAGTGGCTGTAGTAGGTTCTAATCTAGGTTCCATGAATGTACCAGCTAGGGGTAGTTGGCTAATATTACAGGACCAACCATAAATTCTCTTTTATTGACCATACCTTAAGTTCAACTTAATAGTTATTGGTTATCACAAGACAATATTGCCACTAATAAACCTTTGGAATATCTTACCATGCTGGTCACTGCTGAGATTCATGGGCATTATGGCTAGATAGGACTATTGAGCACTTTTCTTGTTTGAGAGCTTAAATAGATATTTTTGGTGCTATGAGATTAAATCCTCAAGATGGAGGTCCCCAGGTCTGATCCTTCAAATCCTAGGTCTAAAGTGTCAAAATCTATGTTGTCTTAAGCAGTGGAGTCTTATGTTCTATTTTATTTTTATTTTTTTGGATGGTATCAAGGCCAACAAAAATCAGTTCCTTTGGTTTTGTGTCTCTTGGACTTTCTTAATCAACAACTTGAAAGGTTTCCAAACCCAACACTAGGTTTTCTGTTAGATGGTTTGTTTGTGAGGAACACTGTTACCTCAAATGGCATAATTTCAATTAAAGATATATGCATAAACACAGACATATATATTATATATGTTTAAAGTAAACATAAAGTTATAATTCCTTGTTGCCTTTTAAGATATTATTTTCAAATATTGTTATTGTAATTTTCCTTCCTCCTTCCCTCTTGCTCTGTACTGTCCTCCTCATGTATCTCTTCCCACTCCCCATCAATTTTCCCACATCCTCTTCATAACAAATGCATGCTACTACTTTCCTCCCTAGTGTTTATGTTTCTTACCCATCACACCACAGTAACTTTCCACTTTCTGGTATCTGTAGTTAATCTAGTGTATATGCTTGCACATAAAGATTCAGAGCTAGCATCAACAAACCAGAAAAAATTGTACAGCATTTACTTTTCTGGATTTGGGTTTCCTCGCTCAATATTAATGTCTCTGTTCATTTATCTGCAGATTTAATGATTTCATTTACCTTATGCATCTATCTCTTGAAGGGCAATTAGGTCATTTCTATTTCCTAGGTATTGTGAGTAGAGTGGCAATAGTAACAAACATGACTGATCAAATCTCTGTGGAATAATATTGAACCTTTCAGACATACCACAAGGAGTGGTGTAGATCTGATGTTTCTTTATATTTATTTCTTTATTTTTTTATTAGATAATTTCCTTATTAACATTTCAAGTATTATCCCCTTTCCTGGTTCCCCCTCCCAGAAATCCCCTATCCTATCCCCCTCCCCCTGCTTCTACGAGGGTGTTCCTCTCCCCCCCCCCCATTCCCACCTCTCTGCCCTCAATTGCCTTATACTGGGGCATCTATTGAGCCTTCATAGTACCAAGGACCTCTCTTCCCGTTGATGCCTGACATATGCAGCTGGAGCCATATGTACTCCTTAGTTTGTGGCTTAGTCCCTGGAAGCTCTGTGGTGTATGGTTAATTGATATTGCTGTTCTTCTTATGGAGTTGCAAAACTCTTCAGCTCCTTCAGTCCTTTCTCCAACTCTTCCATTGGGGACACAATGGGGATCCAATGGTTGGCTGCTAACATTTGTGATTCTGTATTTGTCAGACTCTGGCAGGGCCTCTCATGAGAGAGCTATATCAGGCTCCTTTCAGCAAGCATTTCTTGGCCTCCACAATAGGGTCGGGGTTTGGTGACTATATATGGGATGAATGCCCAAGTGGGACAGTCTCTGGATGGCTTTTCCGTCATCTCTGCTCCACACTTTGTCTCCATATATGCTCCCATGAGTACTTTGGTCCACTTTCTAAAGAGGACCAAAGTACCCACATATTTGTCTTCCTTCTTCTGGGCTTCATGTAGTCTGTGAATTGTATTCTGGGTATTCCAAGTTTTGTTTGTTTGTTTGTTTTGTTTTTGTTTTTTTAAATCAGTGAGTACATACCATGTGTTTTCTTTTGTGATGGGGTTACCTCACTCAGGATGATATTTTCTAGTTCCATCCATTTGTCTAAGGATTTCATGGATTCATCACTCTTAGTAGCTGAGTGGTACTCCATTGTTTAAATGTACCACATTTTCTGTATCCAATCTTCTGTTGAAGGACATCTGGGTTATTTCCAGCTTCTGGTTATTATAAATAAGGCTGATATGAAGATAGTGGAGCACATGTCCTTGTTATATGTTAAAGAATATGTTGGCTATATGCCCAGGAATGGTATAGCTGGGTCCTCAGGTAGTACTATGTCCAATTTTCTGAGGATCTACCAGACTGATTTCCAGAATGGTTCTACCAACTTGCAATGCTACCAACAATGGAGGAGTGTTCCTCTTTCTCCACATCATTTCCAGTGTCTGCTATCACCTGAGTTTTTGATCTAAGCCATTCTAACTGGTGTGAGGTAGAATCTCAGGGTTATTTTGATTTGCATTTCCCTGATGAATAAGGATATTGAAAATTTCTTTAGGTGCTTCTCAGCCCTTTGAGTTTCCTCAGTTCAGAATTCTCTGTTTAAATCTATACCGCATTTTTAAATAGGATTATTTGATTCTATGGAGTCTACATTCTTGAGTTCTTTGGATATATTGGATATTAGCCCTCTATAGGATGTAGGATTGGTAAATATCTTTTCCCAATCTGTTGGTTGCCATTTTGTCTAATTGACAGTGTCCTTTGCCTTACAGAAGCTTTGCAATTTTATGAGGTCCCATTTGTCGGTTCTTGATCTTAGAACATAAGCCAGTGTGCCCATATATTGGAGGCTCTTCCCAACTTTCTACTCTATAAGTTTCAATGTATGTGATTTTATGTGGAGATCCTTGATCTTGATCTTGACTTGGACTTGACCTTTGTACAAGGAGATAAGAATGGTTCCATTTGCATTTTTCTACATGGTGATTGCCAATTGAACCACCACCATTTGTTAAAAAATGCTGTCTGTTTTGACTGTATGGTTTTACTTCCTTTGTCAAATATCAAGTGACCACAGGTATGTGGATTCATTTCTGGGTCTTTAATTCTATTTCATTAATCTTCCTGCCTGTCTCTGTACCAATACCATACAGTTATTTTCACTATTGCTCTGTAATATAGCTTGAGGTCAGGGATGGTGATTCCCCCAGAAGTTCTTTCACTGTTGAGAGTAGTTTTTGCTATCCTGGGATTTTGTTATTCCTAATGAATTTGCAAATTGCTCTTTCAACTATGAAGAATATAGTTGGAATTTTGATGGGGATTTAATAGAATGTATAGATTGCTTTTGACAAGATGGCCATTTTTACTATATTAATCTTGCCAATCCGTGAGAATGGGAGATTTTTCATCTTCTGAGATCTTCTTCAATTTCTTTCTTCAGAGACTTGAAGTTCTTGTCATACAGATCTTTCACTTGCTTGTTTAGAGTCACACCAAATTATGTAATATAATTTGTGATTGCTGTGAAGGGTGTTGTTTCCCTAATTTCTTTCTCAGCCTATTTATCCTTTGAGTAGAAGAAGTCTACTTAATTTTATATTGTTTGTGACAATTGTAAAGGGTGTCATTTGCCTAATTTCTCTTTCAGCCTATTTATCCTTTGAGTATAGGAAGGCTACTGATTTGCTTGAGTTAATTTTGTATCCGACCACTTTGCTGAAAGTGTTTATCAGCTGTAGCAGATCTCTGGTGGAGTTTTTCGGGTCACTTAAGTATACTATCATATCATCCAAAAATAGTGATATTTTGACTTCTTCCTTTCCAATTTGTATCCCTCTGACCTCCTTTGTTGTCAAATTGCTCTAGGTAGAACTTGAATAGATAGGGAGAGAGAGGGTAACACTGATTTTAGTGGGATTGCTTCAAGTTTCTCACCATTTAGTGTGATTTGGCTACTGGTTTGCTGTATTTATTATTCTTAGGAATGGGCATTGAATTCCTGATCTTTCCAAGACTTTTAAGATGAAGGGATGTTGAACTTTGTCAAATGCTTTTTTAGCATCTAATAAATTGATCATGTGTTTTTTCTTTCACTTTATGTAGTGGATTACTTTGATTGATTTCCATATATTGAACCATCCCTGCATCCCTGGGATAAAGCCTACTTGATCATGTAGAATGATTGTTTTGATGTGTTCTTGGACTCAGTTGGCATGAATTTTATTGAGTATTTTTGCATGAATGTTCGTAAGGAAAATTTGTCTGAAGTTCTCTCTTTTTGGTCATTGTGTCGTTTAGGTATAAGCATAATTATGGCTTCATAGACTAAATTGGGTAGTGTTCATTCTGCTTGTATTTTGTGCAATAGTTTGAAGAGTATTGGTATTAGGTCTTTTGTGAAAGTCTTATAGAATTCTCTACTAAACCCTTCTGGTCCTGGCCTTTTTTTGCTGGGAAACTAATAATGACTGCTTCTATTTCTTTAGGAGTTATGGGAGTGTTTAAATGGTTTAACTGATCCTGTTTTAGCTTTGGCACCAAGTATCTGTCTAGAAAATAGTCTATGTCATCGAGATTTTCCACTCTTGTTGAGTATAAGCTTTTGTAGTAGGATCTGATGTTTTTTTTTTAATTTCCTCAGTTTTCATTGTTATTTCTCCCTTTTTGTTTATGATTGTATTCATTTGGATACTGTCTCTGTGCCCTCTGGTTAGTCTGGCTAACGGTTTATCTATCTTGTTGATTTTCTCAAAGAGCCAGCTCCTGGTTCTGTTGATCCTTTGTACAGTTCTTTTTGTTTCTATTTGCTTAATTTCAGCCCTGAGTTTGATTATTTCTTGACTTCTACTCCTCTTGGGTGTATTTCCTTTTTGTTCTAGAGCTTTCAGGTGTGCTGTCAAGCTGCTAGTGTATGTTCTCTGCAGTTTCTTTTTGGAGGCACTCGGTTTTCTTCTTACCACTGATTACATTATGTCCCATAATTTTTGGTATGACATGTCTTAGTTTTCATTAAATTCTAAAAAGTTTTTAAATTCTTTCTTTATTTCTTCCTTGACCAAATTATCATTGAGTAGAGTGTTGTTCAGCTTCCTTGTGTATGTGTGCTTTCTGTTGTTTTTGTTGTTATTTAAGACCAGCCTTAATCCGTGGTAATATGATAGGGTTCATGGGGTTATTACAATCTTCTTGTATCTGTTGAGGCATGTTTTGTCACCACATATATAATAAATTTTGGAGAAGGTACCATGAGATGCTAAGAAGGTATATTCTTTTGCATTAGGATGAAATATTCTATAAATGTCTCTTAGATCCATTTTTTAGTTTTGTTAGCTTCACTGTGTCTCTGTTTAGTTTGTTTCCATGATCTCTCCATTGCTGAGAGTGGGGTGTTGAAGTGTCCAACTATTATTGTATGGGGTACAATGTGTGCTTTGAGTTTTAATAAAGTTACTTTTATAAATGTGGGTGTCCATTCGTTTGGAGCATAGATGTTTAGAATTGAGAGTTCGTCTTGGTAGATTTCTCCTTTGACCAGTAAGAAGTGTCATTCCTTCTCTTTTTTGATAAATTTTGTTTGAAAATACTGGGTCCTGTTAATGTATCCAGTCTGTTAGTCTGTCTTTTTATTAGAGAATTGGGTCCATTGATCTTAAGAGATATTAAGAAAAAATGATTGTTACTTTCTTTTACTTTTGTTGTTAAAGGTGGTATTATGTTTGTGTGGCTATCTTCTTTTGGTTTTGTTGAAAGAAGATTACTTTCTTTCTATTTTTAGGGTGTAGTTTCATACTTTGTATTGATGTATTCCATCTATTATTCTTTGTAGGGCTAGATCTGTGGAAAGATATTGTGTAAATTTGGTTTTGTCATGGAATATCTTGTTTTCCCCATCTATGGTAATTGAGAGTCTTGCTAGGTATAGTAGTCTGGACTGGCTTTTGTGTTCACTTAGGGTCTCTATGACATCTGTCCAGGATCTTTTAGCTTTCATGGTCTCTGGTGAGAAGTCTGGTGTAATTCTGATATCTCTACTTTTACATGTGACTTGACCATTTCCCACTTACTGCTTTTAATATTCTTTCTTTATTAAGTGCATTTGGTGTTTTGATTATTATTTGACAGGTATAATTTCTTTTCCGGTCCAGTCTATTTGGAGTTTTGTAAGCTTCATATTAGTTCATGGGCATCTCTTTCTTTAGGTTACAGAAGTTTTCTTCTACATATTTGTTGAAGATATTTACTTGCCCTTTAAGTTGGGAATCTTCACTCTCTTCTATACCTATTATCCTTAGGTTTTGTGTTCTCATTTGTCCTGGATTTCCTGGATGTTTTGTGTTAGGAGCTTTTTGCATTTTGCATTTTCTTTGACTATCTTGTCATTTTTTTTTTTAAAATAGTATCTTCTGCACCTGAGATTCTTTCTTCTATATCTTGCATTCTGTTGGTGATGCTTGCATCTTTGACTCCTGATCTCTTTCCTAGGCTTTCTATCTCCAGGGTTGTCTCCCTTTGTGATTTCTTTGTTTTTTCTATTTCTATTTTTAGATCCTGGATGGTTTTGTTCAATTTCTTCATCTGTTTGATTGTGTTTTCCTGTAATTCTTTAAGGGAATTTTGTGTTTTCTCTTTAAGGGCTTCTAGCTGTTTACCTGTGTTTTCCTTTATTTCTTTAAGGAAGATATTTATGTCCTTCTTAAAATCTACTACCATAATCATGAGAAGTGATTTTAGATCTGAATCTTGCTTTTCCTGTGTGATGGTGTATCCATGGTGGGAGAATTGGGTTCTGATGATGCCAAGTTACCTAAATTTCTGTTACTTATGTTCTTATGCTTGCCTCCTGCCATCTGGTTATCTCTAGTGCTAACTGCCCTCACTATATCTGACTGGAGCCCATCCTTCCTTTGATCCTAGTTGTGTCAGAACTCCTTAGAGTCCAGCTGTTTCTGTGATCCTGTGATTCTGGGATCCTGTGATTCTGAGATCTTGGATATGTCAGAGTTCTTGGGATTCAAGCTGCCTCTGGAACCCTGAGACCCTGGTGTGACCAAGCTCCTAGGATCCTGTGATCTTGTGATCCTGTGATCTTGTGATCCTGTGATCCTGGGTGTCTTAGAGTGCTTTGGATTGGAGCTTCCTCTGGGTCTTGTGGGACTGGATGAGGAAGTCACACCCAAGGTTTGCTCAGAGGGTCCCTGGAACCTGCTGGTCCCAATTACTCCCAGTGTTGGGATAGTTGTTGTGTCCTCCTCATCTCTGATCTTATGGTCCTGGGCCTGTATTGTTTTCTTTGCTTCTTGTGTATTTGCTGTTCTGTATATTTCTTGTATCTGTATAGATTTGTCTTTTCTTAATTTATAGTTTTCTTCTATGTCTCTGCAGAAGATCTTAAGACCTAAAAGTTTTCTTTATTATCTATGCCTATAATTTGAAGCTTGGTATTTTTAGTGTTCCACATTTTTAACACATTCCTTTCTGCAGATTTTTTTTTCAAATTATTGGCTTGTGTTGCCTAATTTCTCTATGTTATCTCTACCTTATCTTTGAGTCATGGTATTCTTTTACTTGATCTATTCTGCTTGGAAAGCTTCTCCATGAGTTTTCTAATTGGGGTTTTTAGTTTTTCAGTTCCATCTTCATTTCAGCTGGAGCTATTCAATATTTCTATTTCTATCCTGAATTCCAATTTCAAGTACTGAGTTTTCTCCATCATTTCATGCAGCCATGTATATGTATTTCCTTTGACATCACTCAGGTGTTTATTACTATTCTCTCTATGTTAAATAAAGCATTTGTTAGCATCATCACTAAACTATTTGAAATTTTTGCTAAGGTTTATGATTGGTTTTTTAAATTCTGTGTCCTGAGGTTCATTTAGGTAATCTTGTATGTTTTTCTTCATGTGTTTCTAAATTTTTTTCATATTCATTCTTTGAATAATTCATTTCTTCTACTTATTCTTCAAGTCTCATATTCTGTCTTGTATTTGATCCATTCTATTTGTAAAGCTTTACTCTAAACTGTCTAAATGGATTATTGAGCTTTTTCAATTTCACCTTAATCTCAACATGAGCTTTCTTCAATATTCCTTTCTTGTTATTGTATTCAGTTTTCAAATCTTGAATTCTTTCCATCAGAAAGAATATTTTTCATTCAGATGAATATTTTTTGTTGTCTTCGACTTCACGCAAGTGGTTAGTGTTCAAGGAGGTGTTTATTAGTGTCTTCTTCAAATAACATGAATTACTTAATCAAGTTTATCATTATTATTTTGAATTCTATGTTCGAAAGTTTATCTGGGTAATTCTCATTAGCAAACATTTCTACAGGACCAGTTGTCTTTGATGATGCTCTTTTGGCCTTTCATATTGTTTGTCTCTTTGCAATGTGACTAGGTCATGTGGACTTCTTTATTTGGTTCTATGTCTAATATAAGATTATAGCCTGCCTTAGATTGAGTGAGTGCAAGAGCTACTTGACCATAGCTAGGTTAGTGAAAAAGAACACATAAGCTGCTTGATAGACTATAGACCAGGAACACTTGTTTTGTAATATGGTATACGTCAAGAACTGAGCTTAGATGGCTCTAGGGCAGATTGACTAAGTGGGAAGGACTCATCAGGCAAATCCAGTTCACAAGCTGTGCTTTTTGACCTAGGTCTGACAGTGTCAGTATTTCATTCTCTTCAGCTAAATAAAACTTTGTTGTGTGTACTTTTTTTCTTTTATTTTCTTTTCTTGTTTCTTTTCTGTTTTCAGCTGACAGATACCTGGTATGATTCCATATGGCAGATAGTACCATAAAAGCATGGGTGAATGATTCAATCACTTCCTCAGATTCCCACCTCAAATTATTTCTAGAGGTAAAACAAACCTGTATAAAGGAAAAAGAAAAAAAAAAAAAAGTAAACTCAACTTCTGTCCTGTCCAGCAGGACTTTGTTATTCGTGAGAAGTGAGGAGGACTAAGCCTGAAAAGAAAAATGGGTGAGAGAAAGGAGGGAGGCTGAGCAAAGTTCCTTCTAGGTCTCAGGTCTCAGCTTTATTCTTGACACATACAGCTTTTAAAGAAGAAGGAATGTAGAGGGCAGGGGAAAGGAGGCTCATAGCCCTCCCCGATTATCAGACCATTGGGCGTCAATTGTTTTATGGTCGGTCTATCTCCCAGAGGTAGGAATGACGGCTTATCTTACAAAAACACAGCTAGTTCTCAGATCTTCAGGGAAGGTGTGAAGGGCCTGACTCCAATGTCTCTAGCTTATCTTGTACAAACACAGCTGGCTCTCAGAAAGTCTCAGATTCCCAAGGACAGTGTGGAGGCCCAAGCAGATTCCCAAGGAGGGTGTTGGGGCCTGGCTCCTGACAAACTTCCACCTAGAAAAATTTTTTCACTGATCAAATTCATCACATTCACTGTTGTGTGCTTGCATTGGTCAGATCTGGCTCATTATGCATACAAATAGGTATGCATAGCAAAGCTTTTCTGTTCTGTGTCCAGAACATGTGTCTTAGCTATTCTTGTTTGTTTGCATTTTTAAATAGAATTTATACAAAAGAAAATTGCTAAAATTCTGTATTAGTTTGTTTTAGCCTCCAACTTCTTATTTTTTGCCTCAAATTCTAAGGTCTGAACTGCAGCTGTGTCGAACAACAACAGGCTGCTTTTCATGTTTGTCTCACCTATATTAATCACAAGAATTTGTATTGTTAACATATTAACTATTATAGTAATCCAAAACAGTTTACAAATTTAATATTTAACAGAACTCTTTTGTAGTTTACTACAAGAATATCTTATGCATAATTTATTAGATCTTTTCCTAACTATATGAAACTTAGGGTATTAAAGTCAATGAGATTAAATTTCATATATATTTTGTATCTATTATTGCTAATATATCAAAATAAAGGTAATGATCATTGTTTTAAATGCTGTCATATGGAAGAATCTATTTAATTATTTTAATACATGGCTTAAACTCTTAGGTTTCTGCTGAAACCAGGTGTCTTTAATGAAATATTACTTTATTTCTTCCTCTCTTTTGTTTTCTTCCTATTACATTTCTCTTTTCTTTGATGTGCTTCTTAGATTATGGTGTCTAAATTCTATAGACTCTACACATGAGTTGGACAATATTCTTTTTTTTCCATTTTTAGAGGAGCTTTAAGTGATTATGATTATTTATATCTTAAACACTTGTCTGCATTTACTGAAAAGCCACCCTGACTTGAAATTAATGGCTTCTAGTGTCTTGACCTACATGACAATCCAAGAGAAACAGTTTGCATTGTGCTTGAGCAGAATTTAAAGGTGAATTATCCTGGTGTTCTTGGAAGCTCAGTATCTTCCTAGCACAGAACTGGCAATGCACACTCTAATTGTCATTTTTCCTCTTTCAGGTAATTCTGGCTTCTTCAGCACCTCTCTGATGTATCAATTGTTTACTCTTTTACACACAAATGACTTCAAATTTCTAGTATTTCATTAAGGATTTTTAAATATATTTTAGTTCACAAGTATTATTCTTTTCTTCTGATGTTTAAAATCATGAGTTGATATTTGGTATGTCCATCAGGTTTTCATAATAACATTATTTTTATAGTAGTAAGTAGCAACTCAGAGTTCTCTTTAGTAGAGCTACTACCCCATATAGGCTGGGCCTGAAGTAGATGAAGTGCAAAAGCCTAGACCTGGCTTGATGGTTTACCCAGGACAGCCCAGCTAAACTTAGACATAAATCCAGAATAGCTGGGCCAGACCTGGAGACATCCAGAGTTCTCAGTTTTCCAAACAGAAAGTCAAGTATAAGACCCCAAAATCAATGACAAAAATTATATTTAACTCTAATATGGAGCTGGTAGGTGGTTTTCTTTCTGTTTTATCAGAAGCACCTTGTTCTTCATAAGGTATATTTATAAAATAGTCATGCATTCAGTACTCATTGCTCACCTTCTGTTAAGTTTTACTATTGAGGATTCATCAGAAGACTGTGTCTTCAAAAACAAAACAAACCACAATATCAGGGAAAACAAACCAGAATCATGAGCCAATCTCTACTGAAGATGTACTTCTGATGTTGCTACTGCTGTTTTCATCAATTATTCTTGACTAAAGCACAAGCACTTGCCTTTTGCTTTGGCAATTAAGGTATCCACAGATTTAACATCAATCTAATTTCAAAAATTTGAATCCCTTTGTAGTCCTCTTCATGCAATCTACAATATTTTAATTAAAGGAATCTCCATCTCTTGCAACTTCCATTTCCCAGAATGAGTGTTTCCATTTATTTTGTTTTCCTAAGCTGAAAACTATTTCCTTTCTCATTCACCAGATGCTCTCATTTCAAAGCTCAACTTAGAGATCACAATCAACATTGACTTTCCCCATTATGAGCAATCTCCTGAGCAGAATTCCTAGAAACAGTGTCTCAGTATCCATCCTCTGTTACTTCCTGCATTAGATCCCAATTACTATCCTTATTCTATAATAGCATCTCCTATATTTGGGGTGAATTTCTCCAATAGTTCAGGGAGTTTAAGGTCTTCCCACCACAAACTTCAACTTCATCACTAATATTGCTACTGAGACTAATCAGATATTTTGAAAATAACCCAAAAGTTCATCATTTTATTTCCTATTTCTTTGATAAAATATGCAAAACTCAGGAAAAGAAAGGATTTCATAATTCTAAGTTATAGTCCATCATGTCAGAGAAATCATAAGGGCATGAGCTGGAAAGAATTGGTTACATTATGTCTTCTGTCAGTTAATTTTCCTAGTCAAGATCTCAAATACTTAGAATGGTACCACTCACTTTTAAGCTAAGTCTCTCCAAATTAATTAATTTTACCCACAGAAAATTCTACAGATATGATAATTTAAACTAGACAGTCTCTCAATGAGTATTTTTCCCCCAGGTAACCCAAGATTGGGTTAAGTTAAACTAAATAGCAAAAGTGTACCAGGCTTGGTTTTCTAAGTCAAGAGCATGAAATGAACAGCTCTCAAGTATGTTCCATATTTACAGATTCAAGAAATTGTTTGATAGCAGTCTTGCCCATGCATAACACTACTAGAGGCTGCTATGTATCTTCTACTTCCTTCATAGCACCTCTATACTCAAGCAGTACACCCCATTAAGGAACCACACCATTCTATACCATGTAGCAACAGATGGCCAGTCTGGGTTCTACCTTCTGGACATTCTTCTTCAGAAGCTTTGGCCTTAGTTACATGTCCTACTACCTATAGCAATGCTTATAGCAAGAAAGTTCACACTCATGCCATATAGAGAAGAATCACCATAATGGAACTTTACCACCTCATACAATTAAATATTCTATCCCCAAGTCAGCTCAGTTCCAGCCAGTTCATATTTACTGGCCATAACCTGGGCTTTGAATCTGATCTTCCTAAACTCATGTTTGCTTCTGCTGTATACCATGTTCATACATTGAATTAATGTGTTAAATATATCAAATATATCAAATAAAGCATTAGGACACTTCATGCAATGCAAAACCATAAGTAGGCTATACTTGGGACCAGAGTGAACAATCTGGACCTAAGGAAAACAAGCACGAAAAATATAAGCAGTGAGCTGTTCTTCCTTTCCAAGAAAGTATGTGATTGTCTTTTTAAAAAATAATCCATGGGCTAGCAGAGCTGTGGAAAGCCACTATTTGGTGATGAGCAGGCCTGTTCTGATTCTAGAAGAAGGTTCTGTTTGGCTTTGAGAAGCTGTTTATGGAAGCATAGTTAGCAGAACTCATAAATCAACCACCTTAGTCTTTCTTATTTTGACCAGATTTCAAGGTGGCACAGAACAGTAACTGTAGGCCTTATGCTACACTCCTGACTTCCAACTTTTAACTATGAATTTAGTTCTGTACACAAATGAGTGCATTTGAAATAGGTATTGTTTAAGTCTGTTTGAATCACTGTAGGATAGAGTGGAAAATGAATGTTTTTTTATCATTTGCTACAATGCAATCCTTACAAACCATCCATATTTCAGTAGCATTTTTGTCTACAGAAGGAAGGTAATTGACCTTTAGTTCCTTGTACAGGGATCAATGGTCACATTAACCAGACTTTCAGAGTCTTTTCATCTTTTGGAACCTGGATGAGCAGAAGGCAAAAGCATACAGGAATGTCACATCAGGATGAACAGCAGGCAGGGGTGGGTGTGAGATTCCCCGAAAAGAGAGTACAGGACCAAGTAGCACCAAGATGGAGGATGGGCTTTCTGCAGAAGGAAATGAAAGATTTTACATTGGAGAGCCTCTACATTACTCTAAACTTGCTTATCATGAGAGTTGAACAGAAAGGAAAGAGCTTCAGAGGCTGAAAGTGAGTAGGAAAATTTGGATCACAAGTATAGAGAGATATCAAGGAAAGTGATACTTTGGGCACTGATTTTCATATCCTCCAAGAATATTAAAAAGGGAATCAAAGCCCCATGGTTTTACCTTTTCCAGAAATCATTGTTCCCAGGGGAATCACAAAGCAAATAATATGGAGTGGAAGTCATAAATACCAATACATTTAGGGAAGTATAGTAATTTATTTTCTCAGAGCTGTGTCAAGGAGAGGAAGGGAGAAAGGTTTATTCTGGTTTATGGTTTCAAGAGAGTCAATTCATCATGATGCTTGTATTGGCTAGTTTTTGTCATTTAACACAAACCTAAATAATTCTAGGATGTGAGAATCTTAATAGAGACAATACATCTATAAGATTGGCCTATAGATAGGTCTCTACAACATCATTGATCTTTGAAGTTAGGAGGGCCCAGTCCACCATGGACTGTGCCAACCCTGGGCATGTTGGCTGGTATTATATAAACAAACAGCTGATCAAGAATTGAGGGACAATCTAGTAAATAACACTCCTCCATGACTTCTGCTTCATTTCCTGTCCTGGCTTCCCTTTATGATAGGCTGTGATTAGATGCTGTAAGTCACCGAAACTCATTCCTTTTTGCAAGTTCCTTTTGGTCCTTGTGCTTTATCACAGCAATAGAAACCTAAGATAGTGAGGATGGTATGACAGTGGGACTGGCCTATGTCCATGATAGCAAGAACATAAAGCACCTGCTTGCTATATGGAACTAATCACTGAAATAAAGACAGCTAAAACAGAACCCCAGAGTTCATTCTTATCCTGCAAGCTCTTACCTTAGTTGTCATCTGTCAGCCATGTCTTACTTCTTAAAGACAGATGTAAGATTTATTATATATTATATACTTACATATATTATATAATATGCATTGTATTCTCCCAAAACAGTGCCACCACCTGAAGACAAGGACTGAAATATACAAGTCCATAGATGACCACATACTTTTAATTTATTAGAGATTCCTTCCACCAAATACCAAAATACACCAGTTTGAATATATTAATGATAAACTCAAGAGTCACCAATGAAGTATTAATGTCACACCAAGGAAAAAATTTATTAAAGTAAAGCCCTTCCTATCACTGTCATTTCATCAGGAGCCAGTCAAAATTTGAATTTTCTTCTTTTCTATCTCTGTGTCTTCTGTTGTTTCTTGTCATTCTCATGTAGAATTCTGAGTCGTTTCATACCTGAGTGATGTCTTGTGACTCTGTCTGTCCCTGGCTTTGTGATTGTATGTGTCCCAAAAAGTATAGAAAGCAATAAATGGGAAGAAATGGTGAATATTTTACATAAATCTTTAACAGAGTTACAGGACAAAATTTTTCATGCCAACTGACCACAACTGACCCTGATAACAAACAGTATTGCAAACATCATTGTTTATCAAAAAACATATATATACTGATTTTAACATTTGTGGTGTATGTTCATTTATAATACTGGTTATAGCCTATTTTGTTTGTAGAAGTGTTGCTCTTGTGTCAGGGGCGTGGAAGAGTACATAATTTAAGATTACCAAATATGCATTAGCTTAGGTTACAAAAGTTGATTATATGGGGAATCCAAGACAACTAAAGTTGATTGTTCTCTTAAAGATAGGTTGAAAGAAAAACAGGCTCAGTACACAGTATAATAGCAGACTTAAGTCTTAAGTGACCTCAAGGTGTAATATTGAGTGAGGTTCAGAAAAGAACTGCTCTATTAAAATATATTAAAAAATGTTTTTAATATAATGCATTACTACAGAGTACTTTTCACAAACCACAGCAAAAAAGGATGGAAAAATAGCCAGAATAAAGTAAAAGAGGAAGAAAGAGGAAGAAAAAGATGAAGATGAAGGCCTATGAAGTAAAATCAGTGGCCAGGTGATAAAGCGAACTCTACAGGCCTATGAAGTAAAATCAGTGGCCAGGTGATAAAGCCAACTCTACAGTCATGACAGTAACTGTGCATACCCTATAGAAGGGATAGAGTATGGATTCCAAAATCTGTACAGGAAGCTTTGGGTTAGGACACGAAGGTGTACATAGGAAATGGCAGTGTGGAAGTACTTTCTGCCCTAGACCTTCAGGTTTCTTTTAGCTTACCTTTCTAGAAATGGCCATATGACTTATGATCTTTTCAGTCTTTCAGATTTAATTTTTATTTTAAGGGGATCTTTACGAGAGCTTCATTTTCTTGGCATGTACATTTATGACTACCTCAAGCCTTGCAGGTCAGAAAGCCAGGCCCACACCTCTGCCTCACTTCATCTCTTCAGCACAGCATGGATGCACAGTTGAACCTTACTGAGATAGGAATAAGCACTCACAGGGATCATTTCTAGAACACGTGGCATAAACTAAAATCTACTGCTATGGAGCTCCTTTTGTGACAGAGCATCCTGGTATAATGTTATGTGCTATTATCTATCTATCTATCTATCTATATCCTTCACACTTCCTCAGATATGCATTAAATCATCTCATTACTTATAATACTAAATGCAATGTAAACCATTGTTGTTTATAGAAATTGTTGACAAAGAAAATCTAGATCTGATCAATCAATTAAAAATACTTTTGATAGATAATTGACAGTGCCTGATTCTTGAATCTGGGGATGTGAAGTCTAATCCTAGAGAGGGAAGATGCACTAGAAATATTCCGTTTTATCTGTTAACAAGCTCCATTGGAGTCTGTCGAAAAATGTGAACTCTTTGCACTTGTTGATGCAGATCTTGGTAGAAATGCTCTTGCTTCTCTGAAGTAGAGTGGAGTGTCCTACAGTGAGCTATTCCAGACTCAAGGTCACTGTTAGGGTTAATCTTTTACTTAATAGTATAGAGATATTATTTTCCTAAATTTTTTCTATGAATATGATGTAATTCTCATAAAAACTCTAGTTATATTTTTTGAAAAACTGAAAACACTACCAGGAAGCCACACATTGATGTCCCACTTATGGAACAGCTACTAGGATGATCTGATAAAAGAATAAGACAGGATCATACTGATGTTTCAGTGAATATTTACAAATGGACTTGAATATGCAGAAAGCTTGGGGAAAAAAAAGTTGTAAGGAATACCAGATGGGACATTTGGAACTAAAAGTACAGAGTATAGTAGCCAAAATGAAAGGTTAATGGAAAAACTTGACAGCAGAATGAACTATACAGAGGAAAGTCAGAGCTGAAAGCTAATCAGCACAGTTGCTATTATATGCAAGTGGACAGTACCTCCCCCTTACTGCTGAGTCACCTGGGAGCTATGGCTTCCACACTTTCTCCAGCAACATTGAATTTGTGGGAAACTTTATTTTCAGTCTCCCAGGCCTTGAACTGATATGGATTGTGGGGAAAAAGGTCCAGATTTTACCTGTTGTACTTGACTGCAATAGAGCACTATGGTCAGTCTTGCTTAACTGCCCTTCTGGCCCTCTGGCCCTCTGGCTGGAGATTGTGTGTATGTGAGTGTGAGTGTGTGTGTGTGTGTGTGTGAGTGTGTGTGTGTGTGTGTGTGTGTGTGTGCGTACATGCACATGCTGTAGCTTTTTGTTTGTTTTGTCTGTATTCATTGAGGTTTTTTCTGAGTTGTTCTTTCTCCAGGATCCAGTTTGGATTATGAGCAGTAAAAAGAAAACCAAGGAATTCAGCACATGTTGTTCCTTGAATTCTCAACTGGACTTGTTATCTCTTTAACTCTGAACCTTCTTCTATACATTCCATCTGGAAGGGAGATAAATGCCTGTTACACTTTTTTATTAGATATTTTATTTATTTACATTTTAAATGCCCCCCACAACCCCCCACCCCAAAACCCCTCCTCTTTGTCTCTAAGAGGGTGCTCACCTATCCTTCTACACACTCCTGCCTCACCACTCTATCATCCCTCTACACTTGGGCATCAAGCCTCCACAGGACCAAGGGCCTCCCTTCCCATTAATGCCAGCTAAGGCAATTCTCTGCTACATATGCAGCTGGTGCCATGGACCCATCGATGTACACTCTTGGGTTGATGATTTAGTCCCTGAGAGCTCTGGGGGCTGGTACATTTTCTTAAGCTTTAAAATAATTTAAAAAATCTAGAATCCTCTTCTGATTCCCACTGAGGGTCTTTCCCTGCCATCCAGAACTCTATGGTTCACTTTGTGTCTGAAAAACAATAGATTATTTTTCTTAGTTCTGAACAAAAATTTCATACTAATCTAACCGTTCATACTATGTCCCTATTCTGGAAAATAGGGACCTATATTTAAAGTCAGCTGGAAGAAGACCTGTGTACCACTCTGTGGAGTGACCATCTTTAAGAATTCACATTGGAATAGGTGAAATCATCCTCATCTGCCAAAGCTAAGAAAATTTTCAGTTTAAGGATGGATTGTTCTTGGGTTGTAAATGTCAACAAAGAGAAAATGCTATGCAATATTAATTTTAAACTGCATTGTTTTAGGGTGACTCATCTTGTCTCTTAAGTCTGACTTTGTGATCTCAATTTCAATAATACTGTCAGGCTCATAGGTCAATCAAGGAAGATATTATTAGCTACCCATGAGATAGATAATGTTCAATTTTGGATAATGGTAAAGTAGAAAAAATTCTGGCCACAAAAATAAAATCTCTGGGTTAGGTAGTGGCTAGGCCATGAGATCACCTCATAGGATAGCAGGCTCACCATAAACCAAAGTGAGAAGACAGGCAGAATAACTGGTCATTTAATAAGAAACCTTTTAAGTGTTATTTTTAATATAAATGAAAGCAGTAAATTAATATAGTGGCTGTAATGACACAAAGAGACCAAGATTTACTTTCAAACTTCATCTCAATATCTAGACAGTAAGCTGATTTGGCTATCTTACCAGCCAATAATCCCATAATACTCACATTTAGGGCTTTCCATGATCCTGCTGAACTCTTAAGAACTATTTCCTCCTTCCTCCTTGTGGCTAATCTGAATCTCCCTTCCTCTTTCTTCCTCCATCTCCTGGATGACGGAAGTTCCTCTCTATTCTCTCTTCTGTCCAGCCATTGGCTGATTGTTGGGACCAAACTGGCACTATGGACGATCCTGGGGTGCTGCAGCTCTGGGCGGGACAGTAGACATGCAAGAAGTGACCACGCGTCTTCCCACACATTCTGACAGAAAGGTGGGGACTGTAGAAAGCCATTGCGGGCCCTGTCCATGGGTGGGGGAGGGGCCTATTCACGGGGAACGGGCGGCAGCCATGTGAATGGGTTCTCTAGCCTGGGTTACACCTTTGGGCGCTGAGCTAGCTGCTTAGGCTTGGGTGAATGGGTATCGTCTGGGAGCACTGGAATTCCCTCAGTGAGAGATTAGCCACAGCTCATTAATCAAGGGTCAGATCCCTCACTTCCCACAGCCAGTCCAGATGAAGAGACAGTCCATAATTCTAAGACATTTATTTTCATCACGTGGAGAGTGGCATGAATGGAATTGTACCCTCACCTCTATTTCAGCTTAAATAGCTTGGATTTTTCCTTTGGTCTCTGATTCTTCTTTGGGTAGCTGTTGAAATTTGCACCTTGCTTGATCACAAGGGCTTTCTTTTAAACTCTAATGAAATTGTCTTTGACTTTCCATGTTTATTCTATTCCTAAATTCACTTATTATTGAGACTAAGAACCCCAAGAAGGGACCCAGCTTCACCTACATCCATAATAGAAACTCTGTGACCTTATGGTAGCACACAGGACACTTCTAGATGTGGTCACATACACCCACACAATTCAGAGATCACTCAAAGATAGTTAGTTTTATTTACTTTCCATCTGGATCCAGACTGAATCAATCCCTTTCTTAAGTATCTGTATACATCAATAATTTCAGGTCCCAGGATACATTGTGCAATGCTGGATACATCTTTCATTCTTGAGGCTGGAGCATACCCCTGGTAGCTGAAAAGAAGCCAGGGAGGCTGCCAGAGACCCCACACTGGCATCATCTCCTACCACAGTGAAATGTGGAAGCATTGATGCAAATAATTGATACCAAGACACTTTGATACAAATAAATCTTCATGCACCTCTTGGTGAATTTTGCTCCAGGATTCCTAGTGCATTCAGCAACATTTTCCAATGGATGTATGACCCAAATTAGCATTCAAATTACCTTCAGGAAGTTCTACAACCAAGGGCTTCTAAAAGGAGTGGTCATTATCATTATTTTAGGAAACTTTTAACAGTTTTGGGAACAACAAGAGATAATAAAATAGAAGCTGAGATCATTATTTAAGTTTCCTTTTAAACTTCAGTTTCTTATTAAAGTGCTATTGTTAAAATGAAAAGAAAGCAAGGTGCCACCTCTATAATACCATTTTTCATTGTTAAAATATGCATGGAACCCAGAACCCTTCCATAAAAGCATAGTTATTTATTTATGCCTGTGTAGTGAGCCACCATCAACAATATGATTCTAACAAGCCAACAGTACTAAACCTCAAAACAAATCCTACTTCTAACTTATTTTAAAGTATTTTAATACAGTTATTGCCTAGTATAAATCAGACATGTGAACAAAATTTAAAGTATGCACTATTATGGAATCCAAAGAGTTAGCTTTATCCTTTCCAAGTTCTTTTGTGTCTATTCATGTAGAATAAAGGCAGTTTCATATCAACATCTGATTATGTTTGCTATTCTAAGATCTGCCTTTTTAAAAATTAAAACAATGTGCTCTCTATATCTTTCAAGTTAACTAATTACCATAAAACTCTGGTCAGGGTTTCTATGCTAACATAGCACTCCAGTGTATTGTTAACTGTGATTAATCTTAGTGTTGACTACTGCTGGTCCATGCCATTCATTTTTGCAAAGCTTCTGTTCCCATCTTGTTTAATTAACTTTTATTATTTCTGAAGCTTTTTCCATAAACTAATTGCTTAGGACTCACAAAAGGAACATTTTCAATTTTGATACATATCTTACTAGATAAATTTAAAACCTAAGGATGTCTATTAAAATTTTCATTTCTTCACATTTTAGTCATTACCAGATTGTGCCAATAATCTAATCTTTGTGGCTCAGATGAATGATAGTGTTTTACTTGTGTTAACCTCACTATGAATTAGGGTCTATTTTTCAAGAGAGTACTTATAGACAACCTCTGCTGATACATGAAGTAGACTATAAAAGACAGCAATGAATACATACAATTCTTACAATCTGATAGCCCATTCTAAATTTTACCATTAAGAATAGCATAGTAATGAAGATTTTCTAATGGTTATTTGTTCAGTTTGTTTGGAAAAAACAAGGAACAGACAACAGTAGACGTCTGATAAGATGACATGAGATTATAGGTTCTTTTTGCCTCAAATCTTCCAGGAAACAGAGAAAGACAGTCAGGTTCATACAAGCCCAGACATTCACCTAAGCCCATGCTAGTTGGCCACATAGTCAGAACTGACTTCACTGCTTAACAGTTGCCCTCAGGAAGAAAGTCTCAAGTCTAGGCAGGAAGCTTTCTCTAGCTTCGAAAAATAAGCTTAGTTTAAAGTCAAGCATCTGAACCCTTGTAAATGATAAACTATGGAGTCTGTCAGAGAAGTATTAAATCTTCATGTGGGGCCTGTTCTGAGTGGTGAACAGTCAAAAATTAAATTTCCATATACAAAGTCAAACGTGAATTTTCTAAAATTTACAGTGTAGAAATATACACACTAAAATTAGCTATAATTATAATATCATTATTATGTACTTGAATAATTGCACTTTAAAATTTTTGTCATTTCAGGTTCTGAGTCAGTAAGTCAAGGAAATGTTACAAATTTTTATGTTAACTCCTAAAATGTCACAAAATCTTTTGTTAAAATATTAACCCTGTAGGTGCTCTTAAAGATACCAGATCCCCTAGTAAAATTATGGCTTTGGGGGAGAATCTACAGCAACTAATTAAACCACCATAATCCTTAATAACAATCTATTTCCATGTGTTTTTATACCCACAGATAAGTGAAGTCTTCATGCCTCATAAAGGAAACTGCACTTGTAATAGACAGAGACCACTACAGAAAACTACAACCAATCAAAATGAATAGGTGAGGATCCCAGTCCCATTAGCTACATGTATAAAAATACTCCCACATTAAGACTCAGAGAACATTGCTGAAGAGAGCACAGAAAGACTATAAAAGGTCTTTTCTGTGAGGTTGTGTCTTCCAGTCTCATCCAAAGCTATACCTGTAAAATCTCACCATCAGGACCACCCAAAGGTTAGCTGATCAAGGAAGACACTGAGGAACACACATGGGTTAAAGTTCAGGGAACATCACAAGATGCACAGGTAATGCCCTGAATTGAGACCCATTCCATGTGAAAGTCAACCATTGACATTTTAAATGATACCCTGCTATAGTGCAGACAGGAGCCTAGCATAACTGTCTCCTAAAGGCTGTATCCAGCAGCAGATAGAAACAGATACAGAGACCCACAGCCAAGCATCAGGCTGAGCTCAGGGAGTCTTGTGGAGGGGAATGCAGATAGGAGTTATTGAGCCGGAGAGGTCAAAGGCACTACAAGAAGACCTACAGAGTCAACTAACCTGGCCCATGGGCACTCACACAAACTGTATCACCAACCAAAGAACATGTATGGGCTGGACTTAGATGCCCCTACACATTAGTAGTAGATGTGCAGCTTAGTCTTCATGTGGGTCTCCTAACAATTAGAGAAGAGGCTTTCTCTGGCTCTGTTGGTTGCCATTTGATCTTCTTCATATAACTGGATTGCCTTGTTGGGCTTCAGTGGAAGAGAATGTGCTTAGTCTTGCTGACTAGATGTCTCAAGGTGGAATGATAGCCAGTGGGCTTTCTCTTTCTTTAAAAAGAAGGGGGTAGGGGGTAATGAGGAAAGGGATTGTACAGGTGGGTCTGGAAGGAGAGGTGGGAGGGAGAACAATTAGGATATAAAATAAATAAATAAATGAACAAACAAATAAATGATGGAAAATCCCTCTGGAGGTATCAACCCTACACAAAGAACTATAGAAAACTGAGAAAAACTGGGAACAGGAAAGGTGGTCCTCCCCAGGGAAGAGCATAGAGATTGGTTTTCCAGTGCCACATAATTGTTAATCCCAAAGATAAGAAGACCACCAACCCAAATCATCACGGCCAAATTAATTGAACCAAGAGATTAAAGCAAGCTTTTTTACTCATGTACATTTAAGGCTATGTTCAAGAGGCCAAGTTTGGACATGAGTAAGATAAGGTTTTTATAGTTCTAATGTTGGGACTTTCCAAATGAGGGATTTGCCTGCAAATATGTGGGATTACAGAAGCAGAACATAAAAAAGGTGGTCATTATGGTCAAGGTGGTCGTTTGAAACAAAGGTAGGGTTGCAATATGGTCATAATAACTTTTTGAAACAAAGACATGGTTGCCATTTCCTGGATCAGCCAGTATAGAACCATTTGTAATCAAGGTTACAAGTGGACCATCTTTGAGAAACAGAAATGTAATCATAAACAGGAATAAACCAAGTTTGTCTTTATTATAAGATGGATCTCAAGGCCAAGATGGAGACAGACCAGTTCATCACAGGACTCAACAAGTTGTATTTGACAATAAATATGCATATACAATATGTATATACAAATACACACACACACACATATTATAAATATACACACAGATGCAATTAAGATTGATGAGAAAGGAAACCATGAATTTGAAGGAAAGTAATGAAGACCATATAAGTTTGGAGGAAAAAAATTGTAAGGGAAAATGGTGTAATTAAAACACATCATCAAAAATAATCAAGGGGATACAAATTGGAAAGGAAGAACTCAAACTGAAACTTTAATCCAAGTAAAAAAGAGAGAGAGAGAGTGAGAGAACAGATCCTTCAACTGTAGTATCAGATAATGCCCTGTTTAACCTGTTCTGGGACAAAGAGTTAAGAAGCAGTAGATGCTGGGACTCCACATCTAGGAATTTATATAACCTGGCCCTTCCTTGCCCCTTTCTCTTTCATTCTTGGGATTTCTGTGGCTTTCTTCTGGCCTCTGTTTCTCCTTTATTTTCATTCTTTTTTTAAACTGATCTAAGTATTTATTAATATATTCCAGTTGACAGGTGAAATTAGCCATCACAAACCCACCACTTAACTATGTGATATCCAAATATGTTAAACCATGATTAGGTCCATCTCATAACAAAAACAAGCATTCATTTTGACTTCAAAAGTTCCAGAGCCTCAACACTTTCAACATTGTTTGATAGTCTAAATTCAGAGTCTCCTACTACTAACACCAAGGCAATCTTTTAACTATGATCCCTGTGGATTTTTTAAAAATGCATCAAGTTTCTAATATACTGTGAATAATCCCATGCCAAAAGGGAAGACTGAGTAACAGCAAGGAAAGGTGGGATCAAAACAAGACAGAAAGCCAGCAAGGCTAACTTCAAATTCTGCACACAAATTCATGACCAGAATCTGGGGATATTATCGAGACACCCATGGACTTGGATGATTACCTGCCTCCAGGTCTCTCCGGATTTTAAAGGAAATATTCTCCTTTCTTTTAAGGCCCCACTATGCTTTTATCTCTCATATCCTGTGCCTTTTTTATCTCATGGTCTTCCTCCCACCCAAGCATGTCATCGAGGTTTTCTCTCCTAACAACCTGCATCCTCTAAACAAACTGTCAGGTTTCTTTCCCATCATGACTGATGCAGCTACAGTAGCTATTATTTTTTATATTTAACACACAGAATGCATCTCAGACAATGATGCAGTAAAGTTTTCTGGAAGAAACTATTCTTCATAGATGATCAGCTTGTGCATACTCTAAGACAAGTTAACACTAGATTTTAAATAAAGTAAATATTTTGTTTATTCAATAAATTCAAACACATAATGAACTATCTCTTAAATATTTTATTTAAACTATTGTTTAAAGATGGTTCGTTGAAAATTAACCATGTTTGAGTAGCTAGGCTCTCACCTCATCCTATTTGGATCAACTATTTGCCATAGGTGTTGTGCAATGTAAGCTTGATCTCAGAAGTCACAGGTTGTCAAATAAAAATTTCCAATTCTGTTTTTTCAAATATTTTTAAAGGTTTATTAATTTTTATTTTATGTGTCTGAGTGTGCACCACATGCTTGCCTGGTGACTGAGGAGGTCAAAAGAGAATGTCAGATTCAGTAACTGGAGTGCTAAGAACTGGTCAATTTAGTTTTAGAGGCTGCATGATACTAATAGCAAAATAATAAAAAAGAAATCAGTACAAAGAAAATCACAGACCAATCTATAATTAATACAGATGCAAATGATTTTATAACACAAACTCAAGCAGTGTGTAAAGTGGACAGTATAGTAAGATCAAGCAAAAGTTTATTCCAGGAACACACTGTTGTTTATATATTTCTAAGTCACAAATGCAACTCCTCATACTGCTATAGTGAATACGGAAATTCTTGTGGTGTCAAAACCCAGGAGCTAACACCAAGATATCATCCCTAGTCCCCCTTGGTATGACGATGAAATGCCCTATAAACCCTGGCAGAGGAATTCTTGTATATGTCCTTTGTGACTTTTGCAAGCAAGTAAAGGTTAACAAAGGTGAAACTTTTGTGATTAGCATTTACATAAATTAGCATAAACACATTGCTACTAGTTTTTAAGGTTGTTGTGGTCAACCATTTAGGAAAGCCTTGTTTTTCAAGTAAAGTCTATCTTGTTCTCAAAAGGTCTTTATGGATTGTTGGTTTGAAAAACAGACTGAATAATAGGAACATAAATCTCATTTTACCTAAGAAATATAAGTACATATATTGAGACTCTTGAAACAAGTCTGGAAGTTGAACAATAGGGAGAATGGAGGCCCTGTTATTATTTAACCCATATTAAAATTAACAGTGAAGGTAGAAATGGACAAGTTAGCTTCTACAGAAATCCTATTATTAAATCCATAAAAAGCCATCAATGAAATCCACTGCTCCTTTCTAATTGAAACTGTCAAACCACAGCTAGGAAGGAAGTTCCTTAACAGTGAAGGTCACATTTTAAAAGCTGATAGCTAAAATCATCTTTAATAGCAACAAAATTGAATGGTTATTTTTAGAATTACTTTTATCTTAAATTGTTTCAGTTAACATAGAAAATAATGGGCTTTTTTAATATTTCCATATACATGAGACATTGTCCAGTGCACATGCTTCTGCCTTCTGTCTGAGCCCATGCCCAAAGCTGGCCTCCTTCCCTCATCCTTATCCCCTTTCTGTCCTTTTTAGTTTTTTTAATGTAGATTCAGCAATCGATGGGAAATGCATTATTTGTCTTTGTTTGTTTGTGTTTTCTGTATTTTTTTTCTGTTTGATTGCCCTTTTTTGTTCCTCATCTGTCTCTTTGAAGCCTTTCCCCACTAACAAAACCACTTCACCTCCCATGTCATATGTGCCATGTGTCACATGACAGAAACATGTGACATTTGTCTTTCTCAGTCTAGTTGCATTTACTTAATGTTATAGTCTTCAGTTTTATTAATTTTCCAGAAAATAAAATAATTGCATAAAATTATCATGATAGGAAAATGAAATTTAAATATTTAGGTAAATATATAGATATAGATGTAGATAGATAGATAGATAGATAGATAGATAGATATGACTCTATATTTTAAAATGTAACAGTCTAGCAAATCTAAACAACAATACAAATAATGATCAAGTCATTAAATGCTTTAAGATTTCTATACTCTGCACTTTTATTTATGTATTCAATGGAGCATGTTTATGTTTTGTATATATCAACATACTGAATCTGAAATGGAGAGGAAGACAAAATCAGAGAATAGCCAACACAACACTAAAACAATACCATCACCTGCTATGTCACAGCACAAAGCAATATGAATCAAATCAGAAACTGGGGAAATATAAGCATATTTACAGACAGAATAGAGAAATCAAAAATAGAACTAAAAAATATAGCTATATTGATCATGTATTTTCACCAAATTGAAAAGGTACTTGAAGGAAGAAAAGAAGTTTTTTGTTTTTGTTTTTGTTTTTTCAAAAATGTTGACTGTAAAATTAGATAACTATCCCAAGGATAAAACTAGACAATGACTTAATAGCCTAAAGACAATTTATTAAAGTTGATTATAGACAAAGATCAAGATGGAAACTTAGAAAACTACCAGAGAGAAGGAAAGAGAGATATCCTAATACTTTGGTAATAGTTTCGTGATGAACTTTTAGACCAAACAGTAAGAAGATCTAGGGATAATCAATGAAAGGTTGATGAGAAAGGGCAAATCAGGCTTAGTCACCCTAACAGGTGATCCAGTCTCAAATAGGAAAATCTAAACACCTATACACATAACCAATACTAAACAATAAACCAATAGGTTGCATTTATATACATATCTGTAAATTTTTATTTATATTAAAACATTCATATAACTAAAGAAGAGCTCATGAATTTGAAAGGAAGTAAGAGTCCATAAGATTTAGAAAATGAATAGGAGGAGTGAAAATTATCCAAATATAGAACTCACATATGACATTTTTTAAAAATTAAACATTAAATTAAAACATTAAGGGAACAGGACTTTCTCTCAGAAAGAACTATGTTATTTCTCTTTCTCTCTCACCCCCTCATTCAGCAGCCACATAGATGGCCAGCTTCTTATTGTTTTCTCTCCAATAACTCCAATAACTCCAGCAGCAGCAGAGCTAGTGTGAAAGCTTGCCACACAAGCTAAGCCATCTGATTTCAATCCCCTAAGCCCAAGTACAAGCGCAAGGAGAGAAGTGATGAAGTGACTTCCTAAAATTCTTTTGACATTGACAGGGACATTCCACCATAAAATATAGAAAGTTTGAAGAAGCAGTAGTTTTCTGCCCCATGGAATATTACTTCAACAAGGGAAAGGTATGGGTATGGGCAGGGTAAGGAAAGAATGTCGACAATAAAAACAGCAACATCTCATTATATGCTATGGGCTTCCTCAAGCAATCCCATCTAGAGAACTATGTTCTCCAATTTAGAACATAGTCCTATATAACTTAATAAAAGGACAAAAATAGCTAGTCAGTTAATCATAGATGCTATAGTGCCATCCTTGGAGTTCCCTTCCATGATTCAATGAAAGCAACAAGGCTTCTAAAACATCGCCTCTTTTTATTGACTGAAGCCCACGTCATGCCTACCAGCTACATGGACAAAGCACATGCTCCCTGCCAAGCTGCAATGAACTGTCAGTAACATATGAGAATTAATGACAAATCAGATAACCTAGTAGTTCCCACATTCCTTTCAAGATGCAGGCACATGCTTTATATCCTTAACAACCTTTTCTTTAAACATAGCACTTTAGTTTGTATCTTTGAGTTTCAAAGAGTTTCACTCTATCATCATTTTGAAGCTTGAAGATCATGTACTAAGTCATGTATTTCCTCTTGAATTTATAGACACAGATTGGAAAGGTATCTTGACTTCTTCATGATGATGAAGCATTTCAATAGTCACCATCTATGAATGGAACTTGCCAAGACCTTCAGTAGATGCCTGAAGCCATGGATGGTACCAATCCTTATGTTTACTGTGCTCTTTCATCTACATATAGTATGTTAGTGAACCCCTTTTTGTTTAAGAAAAATAATGCCTGAGAGAAATCTACATAAAGAAGAAATATTAAGTTGGGTTCATAATTTTGGAGGTTTTAGTGTGTGACCAACTGGCCCCAGTGCTTCAGGCTTGTGGTACATCACTGAGGTATTCCACTATTAATGAGGCTTATTGACCTCACGACTGCCAGGAGATGAAAGTTAAGGGCAAGTTTGTTCTCATAATAGCTCAAGAACACACCTTTAATGGACTGAAATTTCCTAGAATGGCCCACTTTCTTAAAGTTTCTTCCACATCGTAATGCAGTCAAGCTGTAGACTGAATTTTAACACAGAACTTGGAGGGGAGGACAAAGTACATCCAAAACATACATAAGGTTGGGTTTAATTTATACATCAGGCAATGTAAGAGAGCAATATCAATAACTACAATGAAATAAAATAATTACAAGACTATATAACAACCAATATTATATGCATTGTTGTCTTTACATACTACAGATACACATGCTTGTAGATCAGATAAACAGATGGAAGATGCAGAAACAGACAGAAAAAATTGGATAGATATGAGACAGAGACAGATGGATAAATGAACATATCATATTGTGGTTGGCCACATGTACCCCAAATCATGGAAACAAGACAATAAGTTTATAGTGTCAATCACATGTTGAAAAGCATAACCACAACCCCAGTTCTTGAAGGCTCAACAGTGCTGTAACATCTGTTCATTTTAATCTATTTTTTTCAGTTTAGAAGCCTGCACTTAAAATGTGAATCTAATAGTAAAAGAGCCAAATGAATTTCTTTGGTGCTCTGACCAGAAAAAGAAAGGTTTTACATTATTTACTTTCCCTACTTTTTATTAATCAAATAAAAAATATGTGTTAAGCACTCAGTGTGAAGAGACAGCAGCCCTGGAGAGATGTGAAGTGATCACCATTATGTGAAACATTATGTTCCTACTAACAGTGGCATCACAGGGCTCAAGGTACAATAAAGTCAAGCCTGGCATTCCAAGTGATGAGGCAGAGGGACCAGGTAGAAGGAAAATAGCAAGAGCCAAGCAGGTGCAGGAAGCCAGGTGCTTGAAGGTAGGTGCTCATTTATGTCTTTGCTTCCTAGAGAATACAATGTTTCCTGAGAACTCTGGCTTTGAACTACCCTCTTTTTTTTTTTTTTTAAGAATTCCTCTCCACATTGCTGTGTGGTTCCTGTATCTTTGATGAGGAACCATGTGTACATTTGTGATATGTCACAAAGCATCAAATCCCCACCTTTCTGAACTCTAAAAATCAGACTGAAGACTTAACTTTCAACACATGAACCTTGAGGGGCCTTTCACACCCAAACAATAGCACTTGCATCATTATGTACTTGGCACTGACCATAGTTCCCAACATCCCAGGGGCTCAGAAAAGCCAGAGAAGTTCAATATGATTTCTTTTTTCTGAGTAAAATGGTCATAAAGAAATTGGCCTAATTATTTTTGTCCACTCGCCACACAACAGAATAAAAGGAATAAATAAATTAGGTGAAGTATATATGTGTGTTGCTTTACAAAACTGTGTCTTCATATTACATAAAAGCTAGATTTTTACCCCATAAAGTAGAACTTGTAATACTGATGATTCTGAGCCAGGCTATCTAACCTGTCATTCAGCAGTGTTACCCCAGAGTGTAAGATTCAGGAGTCATTCCACAGGGACAATGGTAGCTGATGGGCAGCTAGGACCCTAAACATTCAGAGTAGTTTCTCTCTCCTTGCCAATCCCCAGGCACTTTCAACTGCCAACTCAGAAGCATGTCAGTCAGAGCCATTTCTAAATTTAGTAATTTTATTTTTGAAACCATCACCCAGGGAACAACACTTAGAATACGACACAAACACTCATGGTTTGTTCTTCCTTTACAATGATATATATATATATATATAATCTCAAAACCCAATGATATATATATTGGACACAAAAAAAAAAAACAGAAAGCCTGAGTAATTATAGCCAAGCATTTTGAAAACTGCTCAGTACTTTGTGACTATCTCTGAAAACCTCTCTTTAAAAAATTAGACAAAAGACTTTAACAAATATGCAATGTAGTGATTTTTTTAGACTACATATGCTGCAGCTTAAGCAGATGTCGTTCTATTGATCTGGCTGGCAAGTAGCTGGCACTCTGAGTCCAGTAAGCAGAGTTCCATCTACACTCAGGACTCTAGTCATCTTAAAATATGGATAAACAAGTCCATTTATAGTTGCTTTTAACGTAATTACAAAGCCAGGCAGTGGTAGTGCACAACTTTAATCCCAGCACTTGGGAGGCAGAGGCAGGCCGATTTCTGAGTTCGAGGACAGTCTGGTCTACAGAGTGAATTCCAGGACAGCCAGGACTACACCGAGAAAGCCTGTCTCGAAAAACCAAAGTAAATAAATAAATATATATATAAATAAAACCTTAAAGTAATTACAGTTGGTTTCTTCCTAAGAATGCAACTGAAGACCTCTGTGAAATTGTTTTTTACCATAAAGATTAAATAAAGGCAGACACATGACCTGAAGAATCTGGAGCAGCCACTTCAGAGATTATAACACTGCTTTGTGAGGTAGACTGTCCCGCGCTACGGTCTCGCCAGCAAGAACGACGCGGCACACATAGGATCCTTCTGCAGTAAAAAGCTTTAATGCATCTTGAGAGGGAGAGCATAAGCTTGCCACGAGTGGAGACCCAGAACAATTGAATACCCGCCCTTTATATGGGTCACAGCGCTTGCCTGGGACATGGAGCTTCCCCATTGGCTCCCGCACACCAGGCCAGATGCCGCCACGAGAGAGGCTGAGACTCTGAGGTGGAAAATTACCTGGTGCATGCGCACTAGCCTGTTTACAACTTGTCCTCGGCCAGATGTAGGCGCTATCTTGTAATGGCGGATGTGGGCGCTCAGGCGGCTCCCAACAGTAGACCATGTATTAGCCCATAGTGGCACGTTAACAAATGCCTGAAATGAATAAAATTATCAAGAAAGAAGGTTAGGCATGCAAAAGCCATATGGATACCTAAAATCTTCCAAAAATAAGAAGGTGCTTTAGCTAGGCTGTTAGAATTCTGATAACATGAAAGAAGTGGGGGAACTTCTTCAAGGGTTAAAGGTTTAAAGGGGAGCTGGGAAGGAGAGAGAGCAGTGAGTATGGACAAATCAATGATTTATAAAGATGCTTCATCAAAATCAGTTATTTTTCAAGATAATTAAACTTGCAATCAGCCCAGAGCCACACAGTGCAAGTACTGGAGTAGGGCATCCCAGATAATCCCCACACCAGCACTGTGGGGCCTGGGCAGGGAACAAACCAGAGATGACCTCTGCCCAGAGCCACATGGCATGGATGTACTCTAAGACCATTTCTGAGATGATGCCAGACACCAGAGGCCCCAGGCACCAGTAAGATGAACAAATAAGCGGTGGAGAGATGGAAGAAAAAGAGAAACAGAAAGATGTGTATACAATGAAGAAAGGAAAAACTGGAGACTCAAAGGTAGTGAGGGATGGCCTGATGTGAGTAGCCAATGATGCCACCTAAGGCCATGGTAAGGTCCTGGTCCGTGCTGCCACCAAGGGTCATGCCTGGGTCTGTGGCCTTGCAACAGTGAGGGTCTGTTACCACCAAAAGCCTGGCAGATATCCCTGGCCTGGGCTGCTGCCTGGGGCCATATTGATGTCTGAGGGCTATCCAGAGCTGGCCCCACTCCTCGCCTGGGTATTGTGGAAGAGCTGGTCTCAAAAGTGTGAGAGCAGTAGAGATGGTCCTGCCACTTGCCAGCTGCAGTATTTGGGAGAGAGGCCATGCACCTCACTCAGGAAGTACAGTAGAACTGGCTCTGATAGCAGTTGTAGGGTGTGAGCATGGGAGAGATGCCCTGCCACTTGTCTGCCATGAGGTGGCATGGGAAAGGGAGAAAAGCCCTCCCCCGCCCCCTCAACCGTCCACACCTACAGCAGGTTGGAGAGCTGAACCCAGGGTCTTGAGAGACGGAGAGTTGTCTCTCACCAGCTGCAGCACTTTGAAGAGCAGTCCTTATCCCTCACATGGACAGTACAGGAGAGATGACCCTAGACAGGTGAGCCAGCCCCAAGGTCCTGCACATGGGATGTCTGCCCCTGTCATTTGTCTGCTCTGTGGTGGCATGGGTGAGGAAGAGATGCCCCCTTCCCTTGCCCCTTACCACCTGCAGCAGGCAGGAGAATTGGCTTTGCCCCCCAGCTGCTGAGCTCCAGAGAATAGACTCCACATCTCACCTGGACCTACAATAGAGCTAGCCCTGCTGCCACAGGTGTGAGTGAGCTGGCCCTGAGGACATGAGAGCTGTGGAGCCAACTCTGCCCCTTGCTGGCTTACAAGGCAATGCTTTCCAGCTCATTCTGGTGTGGGGAAGATTTGGCAGATTGACTAGCTCAACTACCACCAAGGCCCAGATTCGGGGCTTTGATTTGGCCCACCCCAACATCAACCCCATTGATGAACTTCTGGAGCTTGCAAAGGGGCTGTAGATCACAGGTTTTTGCCTGTGTTTCTAGTACTAGATGTGAATTATTTTTCTCCTGTGAAGTGGGCCTTAAGTCCAATCAGACAGACAGTCTTATCCACAGTTAACCCTAGCCACTACATATCTTGCCTGGAATATTCCTAAGAACAAATGCAGGATCCACAGCTGAGTAGGCAGCTTCCGGGACCAGAGGAATTAGCTTGAAGGGAGAAGACATTTCTGGCTTAGTCTGAGTTTTGTTTTTCCAAGTCCAACAGCCAATGCACAGAACCTCTTCAGCACATAACAATATAGAATCTCAGCATTCTGTTCTCAAAGGCAACAAACAACTATGACAATAGCGAGAACTCCTAAGGGAGGTAACCTGCTCCTAACACTATAATTCCAAATTAATCACCTCATAGCTTCGAGGAGCATCAGTTTTTACCTTTTGGATACTCTTGAATGTTTACAGGCACATTATTAGAAAATTTCCTCAATCACCTTGGTGGGTATTGTTTTTGTGTTACCCAGCCATAACGTTCTCATGGATTCCACAGCAATACCTAATTTTTGTGTCCGTTGTGAATGAATTGCCCAATACTTGATTCTTCAGGCAGTCTTCATTTATATTAAATAAATCATTAAATATAAAAGTCATCCAAGGGTTAGTGTTCTATGACCCATATGTAATAAAACCTCTATGCAAGGATGGGCAGAACAATAATAAAAAGCCTCAAACCACCCTACATTATTAAATGGCTAGTAGGACTGTGAAAATAATTATATTGAAGTACTTTAAAAGTCTGTGTCATGTATTCCAAGCCAAGCATCAGGTGATCACAGATAGTCACAACGGAGAAGATATTGAAGTCAAACAAACATAAGCTAAGTCTAACAGAACAGAATACTATATCCACTAGAATCAAGTGTTTCATCCACAGATCCATTCTGCGTACAGTGGCATGGAAAGGAGGCACTAACTTAGCTTTTCATAAAACCCACTTTTCTTTCTGAGCCATTCCACCCATGCCCTGGAGCACTTCCATGGAGCACCTTTCTGCATTTCCTTACCCCTGGTGATCATGGCAGGGTGGGCACATGCTGCCTAGCCATTCTCAGGGCTAATGGTAAATGAGTTTCTTCTCTCATCTGCTGCACTTGTGGCCCAGGCTGGTTCCCTGGGTGATGGAGATTTTGGTGAGCATTGTGGCTATAAAGGCAGTGGCAGCCTCTCTATCCTTCACAACTGGTTTCTGGGAGATGTTCTAGATAGGCAAACTTTTACTACTATTAGCATAATCTTGCAGGAAAGAAATATCCTTTGCTTAGTCTGGATGTATAACTGTCCAACCCCTAGACAGACTTAAATTTTTGCACCTATATTGGTTTATCTTGAGGACCTTCTGTGAACTGCTGCTTGAGCTGTAAAGCCTCCTAAAGTTCATTATCACAGAATTGGGCTACCAAATTTTTCATTAGGGACTCAGGCTCAACACATATATTGTCACATTTGTTCTCAAGTAACCCAGACAGATCTCTTCCTCTGCTCTGCCTTTCAGTTATCTCTCCCTGTTCTCCCAGTTTACAGACTCTCTTTCCACACTAGTCTAAGTCACTTAGATCCTCCAAAGCCTCCTACTTTATAGAGTTCCTGCCTCACCAAAGGAGTCAGCAAAGTACTAAAGCCCCATGACTGTCTTAGAATCTGGAAACAGTCCTTCCCTAAGTCTCTGGGAAACTTTCCTATCGGGTTATGTGAACTTCCCAAGGAGGGAAGACAAGAGTGGGTGGGAAGGTGGGAGAATACCCCCATAGTGGCAGGGGGAGGGGGAAGAAATGGGGAGGTTCCAAAGGAGAGATCTGGAAAGGGGGAAACATTTGAAATGTAAATAAAGTATGAAAAATAAAAAAAATAAAAATAAAATTATAAAATTAAAATTAAAAAAAAAAAAGGACTTGTACTGGCTAGTTTTGTGTGTCAACTTGACCCAAGCTGGAATTATCACAGAGGAAGAAGCTTCAGTTTAGAAAATGCCTCTATGAGATCCAGGTGTAAGGCATTTTTTCAATTAGTGATCAAGGGCTGAGGGCCCCTTGTTGGTGGTACCATCTGTGGGCTGGTAATCTTGGGTTCTATAAGAAAGCAGGCTGAACAAGCTAGGGCAAGCAAGCCAGTAAGCAGCATCCCTCCATGGCCTCTGCATCAGCTCCTGCTTCCAGACCTGCCTGAGTTCCAGTCCTGACTTCCTTTTGTGATGAACAGCAGCATGGAAGTGTAAGCTCAATAAACCCTTTCCTCCCCAACTTGCTTCTTGGTCATGATGTTTGTGCGGGAATAGAAACTTTGACTGAGACAGGACCATTCTCTGATTACCATGGTCTCTTGACCTGACCATTGTTAAGACTTCTATGTCATGCTGGATCATGAATCCTTTCTCTGTATCAAAAGAGTATCTTTTGGTTGTTCCCAAGTAACTCTCTTCCTTATCACTACCTGACTCCTCCCAGGGGCTCCAGGCTTTGGGGTTTTAGAAGGGGCTCTGTGTTCCTGATTTAGTTAGGACATTCTGCTTCTTTTAGCCCCTTGCTATAAAAGTCAGCACTCCATTTCTGCATTTATTTTATCTAATTTACCAGCTAAGTCAGAGTCCAGAACTGACACCAACAACCACAGCATATTCCTTTCATGGTTCAATTTCCCCTAGTATCTGAAATCTCCCTCTAGGTTGACCCCTTTGCCTTAGGTAAATCTCTTATTACCCATGGTAGTAGCCAGGCTGCCTCTGACGCTGTTTCTTTCCATCTCTGCCCCTGATATGCTATTAAAGGGCTCATAATGTCTGCTCTCAACCTCTGGCAGTTCTCAACACTTTTCCATACTCCCAAGGCAGACCCTGTCCATCACATATTCTGGTAATTTTCTCACTGATGGTTCCTGATGCTGCACCTTAGTAACTGTCTCAATGCTCTCTGCCCTGTCTGGCCAGTATCTCCATAAGCCCTACAGTGACAAATTACCATTGAAAAATCACTTGTGGAGCTGGTCCTGCCATTCTTCTGCTGTGAAGTGGCCTGGACATGGGGAGTTATCCTTTGCTCTGTCCCTTCACTCCTTACCAGAGACTGTTGGGAAAGCTGAACCTAAGGTCTTGAGAGCTCGCATACTGGTTCTGACCCTTAGTACCTATAGCACTTAGGGAAGCAGGCCCTCCACTTCACCTGAACAGCACAATAGAGTTGGCTCTGGTGGAGGGAGGATGAAAGCATAGGAGAGCTGGCCCCACCATTCATCTGCCATGACCTGGCCTGGGTACAGGGTTGATGCAACCCTCTCTCCAGCTTCTTTCTACCTGCAGTAGTTGAGAAAACAGGCTGCTGTATCATGACAGTGGATGAGCTGGCTCTGTCCCACAGTGGCTGTAGCACTCAGGAAAGCAGGCCCTGTACATCACTTGGGCAACGTAGTAAAGCTATCCCAGATGTCAGAAGCATGGGTGAACAAGCTCTGGGTTGTGAGAGTAGAAGAGTTGGTCCAGCTCCTGGCAGGCTGTAACACATGGGAAAGTGAACTCCATGCCTTGGCTGAACAGCACAGTAGATCTGTTTCTGGAGGTATGGGTGCTGGTGAGACAGCTCTAAGGGCATGAGTGCAGGAGAACTGATCCTGCCTTTTGCAAATGACAGCACCAGGTGGTCTAGCCAGAACAATGCCAGAGAGCATGCCCTCATGGTGTGGATAAGGGAAAGCCAGCATGCTAACTAGCTCAGCTACTACCCAGGCCCAGACCCATGGCTTTAAGTTGGCCCACCCCAACTTCTACCCCATATATGAACTGCTGGAGTGTGTGAAAGGGCCAATTCTACAAACCCAAAGCTGCAGAATCTTCATGACACAGCAAAAATAGAATAACCTAATAGGAGTCCCTGGTGACGATTCACATTCATGGTCTCACAAGGAGCCAGAAACATCAAACAAGACAAATGACTTATTGCAACGAAGAGTTGCATGTGAAGATGTGTGGAGAGGAGTATGCTGGGGAACACATTGTGACATACTACAGCTTTCACAATGAGATGTTTGCATGTGTGTGTGTTTATTTTGGAGGGAAATTGCCAGAGCAAAGGGTGGATATGAGCAGACAGGGAGATGAGAGGGACCAAGGTACATGATGCAAAACTCACAAAGACACAATAAAAAGTTTTGAAAAAGAAAAAGAAAATCTCTTCTGCAAAAACCACACCCACACACTCCCACACTTACAAATCTTCACTTCATCTGCTTGTTTAATTCTCCATATCAAAGACATAATTGTTCTTTAGTTTTCTTGTATCTTGATGACTCTGCCAGGCATTGCCAAAATTACTTCCCAGAGAGATGTAAGGAATATTTACTTCTTATCTTAAGGACTCAATGACAAACTAAGCACTATTCTACCTAAGTTCACACTGGGAAACCAACAAGATTACTGAACTTCCTTATAGAGTAGAAAGGAAGAGTTACTTACAGGAGTGTAGGCACTTCTTCCCCAACAGACCCCACCTCAAAACTCTTTGCTGAACAGGGATAAGGGCTTCCTCACAGATTCATAGATTGATCCCAGCCTCTAATCTTTTCCTGCATGTATGCATATATGTATATCCCTTACTTGTTGTAATCCCACCTCTTATGCACATGTTCGTTCTCTCTCTCTCTCTCTCTCTCTCTCTCTCTCTCTCTCTGTCTCTGCCAAATGATAGATAGATAGTGATGATACAGATAGATGAGAGAGAGAGAGAGAGAGAGAGAGAGAGAGAGAAAGAGAGAGAGAGAGAGAGTAAGAGTTGGGTGGATAGATAAAGAGAGAAAAAGACAGACAGATAGATAATAGACACTCTAGCTCCTCTTCCAAGCCATAATGAGTGTTGCTAGTAGGTAGAGAGAAGTGGGACACTGTGGGGAAGGTATAAACTGTCAACAAACAAACATAGAGTGATCTTTTGAAAGTAGGCTTCATCCCAGGGATGCAGGGATGCTTCGATACCTGGTAATCCATCAATGTAATTCAATACATAAACAAACTCAAAGAAAAAAAAAAACATGATCACTTCGTTACATTCTGAAAAAGCATTTGACAAGATTCAACACCCCTTTATGATAAAAGTCTTGGATAGATCAGGAACTCAAGGCCCATATCTAAACGTAAGAAAAGCAATATACAGCAAACCAGTAGCCAACATCAAACTAAATGGAGAGAAACTTGAAGCAATCCCACTAAAATCAGTAACTAGCACAGACTGCCCTCTCTCTCCCTATCTACTTAATATAGTACTTGAATTTCTAGCTAGAACAATTAAACATCAAAAGGAGGTCAAAGGGATACAAATTGGAAAGGAAGAAATCAAAATATCACTATTTGCAGATATGTTTGTATAATTAAGTGATGCAAAAAACTCCACCAGAGATATGCTACAGCTGATAAACAACTTCAGCAAAGTGGCCTGATACAAAATTAACTAAAAAATAAATCATAACCTTTCAATACTTGAAGTGTAAACAAGCTGAGAAAAAAATTAGGGAAATGGCAACATTTACAATAGTCACAAACAATATAAAGAATCTTGGTGTGACTCCAACAAAACAAATGAAAAATCTGTATGACAAGAACTTCAAGTCTCTGAAAAAAGAAATTGAAGAAGACCACAGAAGATGGAAAAATCTCACATGCTCATGGATTGGCAGGATTAATATAGTTTAAATGGCCATCCTGCCAAAAGTAATCTACAAATTCAATGCAATCCCAATCAAAATCCAAACTCAATTCTTCATAGACTTAGAAAAAGCAATTCTCAAATTCATATGGAATAACAAAAATCCCAGGATAGCAAAAACTATTCTCAACAATGAAAGGACTTTTGGGGAAATCAATATCCCTGACCTCAAGCTGTACTGCAGAGCAGTAGTGATAAAACCTGCATGGTATTGGTACAGTGACAGCAGGTAGATCAGTGGAATAGAATTGAAGACCCAGAAATGAACCCACATACCTACGGTCACTTGATCTTTGACAAAGGAGCTGAGTCCATCCAGTGGAAAAAAGACAGAATTTTCAACAAATGATGCTGGTTCAACTGTACAGGCTTGCAATCCCACCAGCAGCAGAGGAGTATTCTTTCTCCACATCCTCACCAGCATCTGCTATCACCTGAGTTATTGATCTTAGCCATTCTAACTGCTGTGAAGTGGAATCTCAGGGTTATTTTGATTTGCATTTCCCCAATGACTAAGGATTTCCCCAATGACTAATGACTAAGGTCAACATGTGGAAGAATACAAATTGATCTATTCCTATCTCCCTGTACAAGGCTCAAGTCCAAGTGGATCAATGGCCTCCAAAAACAAAAACAAAAACAAAAACAAAAAAACCAAACTACAGATACACTGAATCTAATAGAAGAGTAAGTGGGGAAAACTCTGGAATGCATGGGCACAGGGGAAAATTTCCTGAACAGAACACCAATAGCTTATGCTCTAAGATCAAGTATCAACAAATGGGACGTCATAAAATTGCAAAGCTTCTGGAAGGCAAAGGATACTTTCAATAGGACAAAATGTCAACCAGCAGATTGAGAAAAAATCTTTAACAAGTCTATATCTGATAGAGGGCTAATATCCAATATAGACAAAGAAAGCAAGAAGGTAGACTCCAGACAACCAAATAACCCTAACAATAAATGGGAACAGAGCTAAACAGAGAATTCTAAACTGAGGAAACTTGAAGGGCTGAGAAGCACCTAAAGAAATGTTCAAAATCCTTAGTCATTGGGGAAATGCAAATCAAAATAACCCTGAGATTCCACTTCACAGCAGTCAGAATGGCTAAGATCAGTAACTCAGGTGATAGCAGATGCTGGTGAGGATGTGGAGTAAGAATACTCCTCCATTGCTGGTGGGATTGCAAGCTTGATCAACCACTCTGGAAATCAGTTTGGAGGACCCTCAGAAAATTGTGAGGACCCAGCAATTCCACTCCTGGGCATATACCCAGAAGATTCTCTGATATGAAATAAGGACACATGTTCCACTGTGTTCATAGCAGCAATATTTATAACAACCAGAAGCTGGAAACAACCCAGATGTTCCTCAACAGAGGAAGGGATACAGAAAATGTGGTACATTTACATAATGGAATACTACTCAGCTATTAAAAACATTGACTTCATGAAATTCACAGGCAACTGGATGGAACTTGAGACTATCATCTGAGTGATGTAACTCAGTCACAAAAGAAAAAACTCGGTATGTACTCACTGATGGGTGAATATTGGCCCAAAGGTTAGGACTACCCATGATTCAATTCACAGCAACTGCTGGACTGATTGCCGGGTCCCAGATGGAGGAGTCAGAGAAGGGACCAAAGGAGCTGAGGGAGTTTGTAGCCCCATGGAGGGAGCAACAGTGTCAATTGGCCTGATCTCCCCTACCAACCAAAGAATGCACATGGATGGACACACACACCGTGCTGGCCTCATACTTGGTGTGTGTGTGTGGGGGGGGGCATGTTGGCCATCAGTGGGAGGAGAGACCTTTAGGCCTGGGGATGTTAGATGCCCCAGTATATGGGAATCCCATGGTGGGAAGACTTGAATGGGTGGGTTGTTGTGGTAACACCCCCATAGGGGCAGGGGTAGGGGAGACAGGGATAGGGGATTTCCAAAGGGGAGACGTGGAAAGGGGAATACATTTGAAATGTAAATAAAGTTACTGGAGTGTCAAGTGGGGTGGGGGTTGTGGGACTTCTCTGCCCCTGGCAACAATGCAGCTCCTTGGTGACTTCATGAGCCTGACACTGGAGCAGTCCTACCTAGATTAGAATCATCTAATCACTCTGAGATTGGTAGCCCACGTAGAACCCATCAGAAGATTCCTTTCCATTTCCTTTTAGAGATACCAGAGTCATCTGCTTGTCCTAATCACAGTTCAGACATCCTTCCCCCTTTGTATCGAGAGAGAGAGAGAGAAAAAGAGAGAGAGAGAGAGAGAGACAGAGACAGAGACAGAGACAGAGAAACTGCTTTTTGAGTCAGCAGTTCAACCCTGGGGCACAGATAAGGCAGGTTTCAAGGATGGAGGTAATTTGGTAATCTAGTTTATCATTTTCAATCCATGGGAGTAGAACTTTCATTTCCTCAATGAAAGTTCTTCCTAAACACCAGGACACAGGAGTTTCTGCAACATACAAGGAGTTCTTGGACAAACAGGCAACACCTTCACTCAAAGGTTACTAACACACACACACACACACACACACACACACACACACACACACACACACTGTTTTCCTAATAGGTAACCAGACAGCTTTTCTAGGAAGGGTCTCTGATAGGCATGCAGAGAGTGGAACTACATCCTGTAATTATTTGTGTAGGGTGAAGCCTAATGAGCTTTTTCCCATCCAGTTTGACATATTTGTAGGTGTCATTATCCTTATTCAGCTCACATTTGGGTGATCATGTTGGCAAGAGTTTACAGGTATAGTATCTGATGTTACTAGGAGGCACAATCTCACAGAAGTCTCTAATCCTCTAATACTTACACTAGTTCCTCATTTTCATCAATGCTTCCTGAGCCTTAGGTGTGGGAGCATTTTGTAGACGTATCCATTTGGACTGGATTCTACAACTTTGCATTTTGATTGGTTTTGGTTTTATTTTATAGTCTCTGTTGCAAAGAGGAGTTTCCTTGGTGATCTGTGCATATAAGGACACATGTCTTAGAATACTGGTAAGGATTATTCTGGTTTAGTAAATTATTGGTTGTAGATTCTCCTCCAGGAAGCATTATTTGACTAGTACTGAGTAAATATTTAGGTTTATAGTAGCAGGCATAGTAGACCTTTTGTAGAGTGGAACTTAAGCCCAGTTAGAGAGCAGTTGGATATTGTCAAGGTATGAGTACCATTACTGCACTATTAAGGTTATCATGTCACACTGATTGTTGATGTGGTTCATAGATGTCATAGCTGAGTAGTAGTGTTGGTTGCCTTCCTCTTTTGTAAGCTTGCATGGTATCTTCTGATAACATGAAAACTAGCCCCTCCTCCCCGTAGTAACTACACAAATAAGGAAAGTAAAATGGGACTATTGCCATGATGTGGGGACTGGGAAGCAGAAAAGAGGAGAATGGCAGGATACAAGTAATATAAGGGAAATGGGGAAAATGAGGGCTTCTTGGGGAGGGAGAAGATGTTAAAAACAGAAGGTAGTGGGAGGGGAGTAAAGGGGGAATGATACAAGTGATTGACAGGGCAAGAGGGCTCCTTAGAAAAAAGGGGTGGAGGCAAATACAGAAGAGAAGTGGGTAAAATAGCAATATGGATACTGAAAGAATCACAAGGAATCATACTATTCATCCAAAAATAACCCAAAACTATAATGCACATATATTTGGTATATAAGTATATAAATATAGGTTTTTATTTGTTTGTTTTGTTTTGAGACAGGGTTTCTCTGTGCAGCATTGGCTTTCCTGAAACAAATTCTGTAGACTAGGATAGCATGGAAATCACAGATCTGCCTGCCTTTGCCCACAAATGCTGGGACTAAAAGCATGCGTCACCACCCAGCTTACATAAATAGTTTTAATGAACTTTTCTCATCTGGGCTGATCATGCTTCCTCAAAGAACCAAATACTACTTAACAAAACCCTCGATGCCAGACATTAGAACCTCTCTTTTGTGTTCTTGACTAGAGCTGTGCAAGAGACTCCCCAAAGCATACAGCCTATTGCTATTGCCCTTGGTTACTCCCCCATCCCCTATGCCCCACCCCAGAGATGGAAGTGTATGATGAATAGATCATACACTTCAGACAATAGGGCCCAGAGACCCCTGGAGCTAGAATTTATTTCTTGAGTACCAGCATCGTTCTTCTTTTCAAACAGTTGTTACCCAGGTTAATTTTGCCCACCTGGCAGAATTATGCTTTTCCTGATAAGAGTTCAGAGGACTTAAGGGCAGATGAGGACTTAATGGACTATGACTCTGCGCTGCTTCCTTGATCTGCACCTTAGAGGAATCTTTGACACATATAGGGATGTACCTAATTGGAAATCAATTTTGATGAACAATGTTAGCAGATACAGTTCAACAGGGTCTAACAAGTATTGCCAGTGTTTTATTTAACTCCCAGGCATATTGGAGACATTGGTCCCTAGCTAAATTCAACCTGTATAACTTAATATTTCCTAAGCAAGTTTATTAGCAAATCCTTTATAACATCAACATTATTACTTCACGTTTTTCAAGAATCAATATGCCCTCTACACAATGAGTTGAGTTATTATAAAGAAAAAAATAGCACAATGTCTCAGAACACTTGGCAAATCTACTTAGCTTCAGACAATATCTTAGGGCTCACTAATCTTTCCTCTCATCTTCCTGTTCTGGGGTTCTGTGTAGACTGTTGAGATGGCTCAGCAGACAAAGATACTTGCCAACAAACCAAAGTTTGACCACCAGGGCCCATATGATGGAAGAAAAGAACTGACTCCAACATGTTGTTCTCTGACTTCCATTCATGCACCATGCCTCCTGCACACACTTGCATGAATGATTAGACACAAACACACACACACACACACACACACACACACACACACACACATAAGCACATACAAGCAGATAATAAATTAAAATTGTAATACAAAATTTTAATGCTGTGTGGTTTTGAATCAGCAGCTTTGTAACAGATGCCCAGACTTGTCCTAAAGCAGCTAGTAGAGGGGAAAAAGTCATTCCCAGCCCATCTAAAAGAAGTGTTTTGGGGTTGTGTCTGCTTCATAGCCTCCATTAATGATGCTACAGATCCCAATTACCCATCTTATGAAAAGTGAAGTGGAGTGATGTCATATTCAGAAAATGCTAGCAGGACAGAAAATGCTAGCAGCCAAACATGCATAGTCACCTAAACCCGAGTCAGTACACAGAGATGCTAGGGTCCAGATGCTCTGCAGTCCCTTTCTCTGACACAACCCCTGACCCAGATATGGCCACATGTGGAAGATCACAGCCATTAAATAATGTCTAGTAGGAGGGTCCACTGGGATAAAACAAGGCCACAAGGGCAGGGAAGTATAGAAGAAAAGAGACCACCCTAGCTCTGCTTATAATTTTCTTTTAGTAGCTAGATAAATAGCATATAAACAGCAGTAGGAAAAAAACCTTGTTCATTCTTGAACCATTCCATAAATCTAGAGTCTCCTGTGTCTGTCTACCATTACCCCTTTTCCAAGTCCATGTGTCACATGGGAGGTTCCTGAAAACCACAGCTATCTCCCACAGCACTAAGGATTTATGATGGCTTCTGTGTGGTAGAGTGAAAATTGACATTGGTATTCCAGTGGTACTCTGGATCATCCTATGTTGTTAATTTTGGACATGTTCCATCCTCCAAGAAGCAGTTCCTGAAGGAAAGCCTGTCACTTAACATTCCACATAATTAAGAAGTGCTATGCATTCCACTGGACATCTGTTGACTGCCCAAGCATTCCCATCCAGATTTCCAAATTTCCAGATTTACCTTTTCCAGCCACAGTGGATCCTAAGCCCTTCTCCTTTCCTCGGGCATCTACCTTATAACCTAAACAGGGATGCACAGTTGGGATTGTGCACCTCCTCTCACTGTCTTGCCTTCATCTGCTGAGCTGTGCTCCTTACCTCACCTCTGCTTTCTGATTACTATGAGTCTGGAAGCCAGGAGGTCTGCACTGTGGCACCTCTCTTCTGCCATGCAGAGCAGAAGACACAACATCACTTCCCTGAGCTCCCCTCTTCTTTATTTACTCTTTCAGCTTGTTCTGTTCAATTCTTTTCATCTTCCTTCAATGTCTCTGCATTGAGGACATTTCTTCAGATATTCTTTGAACAAAGGCTAAAATGAACAACTACACATCCCACAATGGAGACAAAAACCCAAACATACATCGCAGTGTGCAGGTCTCTTCATCTTTAAAGTCTTTGAAAAGATGTGCTGAGAGCAGTCACTTCTCTGCCCTCCCTGATGGGTGTTTGTTCTGGATGCTTTCTCTCAGCTGCTGCAGGTTCTTTTCCTGCAGTTAAGATCATCATCTACTGACGTCCCAGTCAGCTTCACATTATATCACATATCTGAGGCAGCCAACTCATAAAGATAAAAAATTTTCTTAGCTTATGGATTTAGAAGCTTTGCCATGACATCAGCTCAGGGCTGATGAGTGTGGCTGAGGTGGCAGAAACATGCTCAGAGTGAATGGCCACAGTCCCACATCTCCTTCAAGGTTATACCCCTGATAACTTCAGGCTTCTAAAGGTTCCCACCTCCTTAATGCTTTGTCATTTCCCAGTAATACCAGAGGACCTGATGGGCAGTCTCCACTTGTTTTCCATGACCCAGAAATGTCCATGCTCATGCTGGTGACATATACTGCATAACAGAAAGACAACACCCTATGCTGTGGGGAGCACAGAGCTCAAGGTTCCAATGAATATCCTAGTCTCTATAATAAAATACATACTTGCCTTCTGAACCACTTCCCAGGGGAAGTAAGACAACCACCATAAATTCAGTATTGTTCTTGCTAGAGAAGCCCTTCTATATCTCCTTCATGAATAAGTCTAATTTTAAAGACATTATCAGTACCCTGCCTAGCTTGGCCGAGCATAATTCATAAGCCAAAGAGTTGTGTCCCATAGTCTATTTAAAATTTTTAGAATGATAAGATCATATGAAACTGAATCAAAACTATGAGATGTTCCTCTTCAATTTTATAAAAATAATGTATTTGGAACTAAATTCACATTTATGAAGCTGGGTCTATTCCGACATGACTGTAGCTAAATGCTGGGCTTTCCCTCCTCCTCTGTACAGCACAATATTTCTTACCTAAAAAAGGCCAAACTGCTGACCCTTAAGCATATCTCAGATTCAGGGCTGTTGGTTAGCCACTAGGACACGTTATATTTTCAGTTGAATAAAACAAACAATAAAAATTGAATTGCACTATTGTTATTTGGGTTAGGAGGTGAATTGGGTCTCCAGGATATTGTTAAAAACTAAAACATGAAAAATAAAAATTCTTAAACTTTCATAGAATAACCATGTCAGGGGATTTATTTAAACTTTTTTTTTTTTTTTTTTTTTTTGAGACAGGGTTTCTCTGTATAGCCCTAGCTGTCCTGGAACTCACTCTCTAGACCAGGCTGACCTTGAACTCAGAAATCCACCTGCCTCTGCCTCCCAAGTGCTGGGATTAAAGGCATGTGCCTCCACTGCCTGACTTATTTAGACAATTTAAATAATTATTGATGGTGTTGCTAAGATATGATAACCAGTTGCATCAAATCCAAATAGTAGACACAGACCTACATCAAGAATATTAACAGGAAGGTGAGATGAATCCTGTTTCCCCATGAGGAGGAAGTCAGCTAAGCCTCCAGAAGATCCAGCACCCAAAAGATATCTGTAGATACATTCTGCCTTGATATTGATTTTCTACAACTTGCTCAGTTGTGAAATACCTTCCTTAGAACCAGAATTTGACAAGGCACTCTGAAAGAGAAGATACAGCTAAACAAATGAAAGTCAAATAATATTCAAAACCAGATTGGTGACCCTCTGAGGGCCCTAGTTCCTATCTTTGTCTGAGATAGGAACTGGAATTGGGAGGCTATGACTTTCTACTTTTTAAAAAAATTTGCTTAGTAATTTGCATGCACAATGACTTGAGAAAACAGCCAAACTCTCTACAGTTTCTCTGTCTCTGTCTCTCTATGACAGAAACATAAATGCATATGTTTGTGTATTTCTACATTCCACAATGTCCGAATTTATTGAGTGACAACAATTTCCCAAGGTTTAGTGGTTTCCATGACAGTGTTTCTTTCTTTTTAGTAGTCTGCCTTCAAGGGTTATCTGGCTATGAAGAATGCAGGTTCTTTTATTCCAATCTTGATTACCAGTGTTTGTTCGTATATCACACAACACACAGAAAATTGATTTGTGCATCTATGCATACTTATGTACTTTACAAAAAATATACAGGTTACAGAGGCTGAAGCAGAGTTTTGAAGGTTTCAGATATGAGCTGACAGTCTGTATTAGTAAGATAACAGATGAGTGCTGGGAGGGAGCTTTTTCTGGTTCAACTAGATTTGATGTTTGAAAGTAAAACTGTAGAGTCTAATGGCTAGGTTAAAAACAAAAGTCTACAGCAGAAAAATGTGAGTTCAGGTCCAGGCTCAAACCAGGTGGATTCGGAGGCTAGTGTGTAAACCAAATCACTGCCAGGTAACTGAGTCAAGCCAAAGCTCCAAGGACCATTGAAGAGTGGCCCACTTGCCAGTACTAGATGTATGTACAAGGTGTCATGAGAGACTAGTGTGGGACAATACACTTGCCACTTGCTGTGCCATGCCCTTTATGAGGGTCAAGTGAGGGACTTAGGCCAAAGTGGCATCTTGGAGCCTCAGTTTCTCTAAAACATAAAAAACAACTCATTTGACACGACAAGAAATACAAGGATACGATTCATACAATGATCATGTGAGAGGTAAATGATTATCTAGATTTATTTCAAGTTTTCTAATTTTCAGTTGGCCCTTAAAGTCTGTATAGTAGCTTTCTTTGGAATCCATGCAGACATTTAATCAAACTCATAGCTACTTTTCTCTTTATCAACCTTCTGGGATCTCAGGCCTTAAGAGTGAACTTAGCATTTATATTTTATTCTTGAACACTGTAGAGAATTGGTAATATCTGAAATCTATTGCTTTATTTCTCCAGTTTCCCATTCTCTAAAACAGTCATAAAATAATAATCAAATGATTGTTATTGGTCCTCAAAGGAAAAAAAAAAAAAAAAAGAGCAATTTTGAAAACCTGATCAGGAACCAATGCCAGGATATTCACAAAAGTTCTTTCATTTAACTCTCACAGGAATCTTATTACTTAGACATGTCACTAAAACAGTGTTCAAAAAGAAAAAGAAAATACCTACAGAATTACAGTTTGGCTTTGTTTTATTTGCTTTCTTGTTTGCTTTAAGATGATATGGCTGGGTCTGCACCACCCAACTCCATACCCAAATATAACAGGGAAAAGCTACCCTCCCAGGAGTGTAGACAAGCCTGTAATTGGGGGAAGGCCAGTACCACTTCTCAGAGGGACCTGTCTGGAATGTCCAGGACACAGGGACCTACAAGCAGCCTGGTACAGGAGTCTTACAATTTCTTTCTGTGGTTAGGGACCCCAGTATGTGACATAGAGATCCATAACCAAATAGCATGGGGAGAAAGCAAGCATCCCAGGAGTATGGACGAGCCCATAACTGGAGGCAAGACCCACCCAGAACCCTCAAGACACAAGGACTGAGGAGTGGCCTTCCAGTTTTCTTCTGAGGCCAAGGAGCTGATCCTGTGACACAGAGCACCATACTCTGTGCCAGGAGAGAGCTGGTCTCCCAGGAGTGCTAACACACCTTCAAGCACAGGAAGACCACCATTTCTGTTCAAATTCCTCAATCAAGAGGGACCCTCACAGAGCCATCAGGACACAGGATCCAAGGGATATCTAGGGACAGGATCCTCCTGGTTTCTGTCTGCACCGCAGAGCTGTACCACAGCTCTCTAAACCAAAATTCATCACAGAGAGAGCTGATCTCCAAGGAGTACTGACAAAAAGGCTTGCAGTAGGGATAAGTTACAGTCAGAGAGAGCAAAACCAGTTAACACCAGAGATAACCAGATAGCAAAAGGCAAGGTCGAGAATATAAGGAACAGAAACCAAGGCAACCTGGCAACATCAGAACCCAGTTCTCCCACCACAGTGAGCCCTGGATACCCCAACACACCAGAAAAACTAGATTCAGGTATAAAATCACTTCTCATGATGATGATAGAAGACTATAAGAAGGAAATAAATAACTCCATTAAAGTAATGAAAGAGAACACAGGTAAATAGCTAGAAGTCCTTAAAGAGGAAATACAGGAAAACACAATCAAATGGGTAAAGGAAATGAAGAAAATCATCCAAGACCTAAAAATAGAAATAGAAACAAAGAAATCACAAAAGGAGACAATCGTGGAGATAGAAACCCTAGGAAAGATATCAGGAGTCATAGATGCAAGTATCACAAACAGAATACAGAATATAGAAGAGAGAATCTCATGTGCATAAGATACCATAGAAAACATTGACACAACAGTCAAAGAAAATGAAATGTATCACAGCGAGCCTGTGAAAGATGTCTCAGAGGACAACTTTCTGGGAGTCAATCTCTTCTTCTACAGTGTTTTGAGGCAGGGTCTCTCTTGCTTCTACCACAATGAATAGTCCACACTAGCTTTCCTCCCCTCCCCCTTTTCCAGCTTCTGGTAATTCTCTCATCTCTTCTTTTCTTCCTAGAGATGAGAATAGGTACAGACTTGTTACCACTATGGCAGCTTAAACTGAGACAATAGTTTGTGTCTTATTACGGCTCCTGGTCACAGCATTCTGATGTTTGCTGGGAGAGTACATAAGGTCCCAAACAAGGCTACTGTGCAGAGTTCAAGTCACTTACCTAAGTGGGATGTAAGTCTGTGTGGATTGTGAGCATTTCCATTTGTCAGGATCACTTGCATCCACACTGTTGGAGTTTGCTGGGATGTTCTTCTTCACCTTTACCCTTCAAAGGTTAGACCACTGTCAAAGGTTAGAGCACAGAGAGGCATGTACTAGGGCATTTATTTCTTTTATTGTGCTCTCCTCCAAGGTCTTTGAGACTTTCAAATTTCCAGTCTCCCTCTCACTGATTTCCAGACTTTTCTGATAGTCACCTACTTCAAAATTCAAGCACTCATTTGCTATTTGGGTTCTCTGTGAGAGAAGGAGGTGCATGCTGTTGTCTCTTTCCTAACATCATGGGTCTCTTTTTTTTCTGTGCATTTTCCTTGGAAGCCTGAACAAAGGTTTGACTTGTCCTCAACTCTGGTGGCTTGTCATGTGGCTTAGGGAGACTGATCATGAACCATCTTGTAGACAACACCAAGAAACACCAGAACACCATTTTCCTACACCATGGATAAAGTCCATCCCAAACTACTACCACTCTAGTTTAGGCTGCCTTGAAACAAGGGCCTCATCTGAAAATAAACGCATGGTTTTCCATAGGAATAGCATCTCCTTGGTGGCATGCTTTCTCTCTGAGCTTCAGTCTCATTGGCTACCCTGCAGATCCCTCGACACCCAGTGTGTCTGCTGCCCTGTGCCTTCACATGCACTACATCTTCCTCTTAGTGCCCTTATTCTTTTGCCTTGTTTGTCTGTGATCTGTTAGGACCATTTCTCTGTTTTACCACATAGCTTCTTGTTATGGTTTGTATATGCTCAGCCCAGGGAGTGGCACAATTAGAGGGTGTGGCCTTGTTGGAGTAGGTGTGTCACTGTTGGGGTGGTCTTTGTCCTTGCTGCCTGGAAACCAGTATTCTGCTGGCAGACATCAGATGAAGATGTAGAACTCTCAGCTCTGCCTGCACCATGCCTGCCTGGATGCTGCCATGCTCTTGCCTTGATGATAATAGACTGAACTTCTGGACCTGTAAGATAGCCCCAATTAAATGTTGTCCTTCTTAAAAGAAAGAAAGAAAGAAAGAAAGAAAGAAAGAAAGAAAGAAAGAGAATGCAAAATGCAAAAAGGTCCTATTCCAAAACATCCAGGAAATCCTGGACACAATGAGAAGACCAAACCTAAGGATTATAGGTATAGATGAGAGTGAAGATTCACAAATTAAAGGGCAAGTAAATATCTTCAACAAAATTATAGAAGAAAACTTCCCTAACCTAAAGAAAGAGATGAACATAAATATCCAAGAAGTCTACAGAACTCCAAATAGAATGGACCAGAAAAGAAATTCTTCTTGACAAATAATAGTCAAAACATCAAATGCACAAAATGAGGAAAGAATATTAAAAGCAGAAAGGGGGAAAGGTAAAGTAACATATAAAGGCAGACCTATCAGAATTACCCTAGACATCTCACCAAAGACTATGAAAACTAGACGATACTAGACAGATCTCATAGACATCCTAAGATGTCTATCATTTAATCAGTCCAGGCTGCTATACCTAGCAAAACTCTCAATTACGATAGATGGTGAAACAGAGATATTCCATGACAAAACCAAATTTATACAATACCTTTCTACACACCCAGCCCTACAAAGGATAATAGAGGGAAAATGACAGCACAAGAAGGTAAACTATACCCGAGAAAAGGCAAGACAGTAATCTTTCAACAAACCCAAAAGATGACAGCCACACAAACATAAAAATAACATTGAAAATAACAGCAAGGAACAATCACTATTCCTTAATATCTCAACATCAATGGACTCAATTCCCCAATAAAAAAACATAGGCTGATAGATTGGATACAGAAACAGAACCCAGCATGTTGCTGCATACAGGAAATGCACTTCATTGTTAAAGACACACACTACCTCAGAATAAAGGGCTGGAAAACAATTTTCCAGGCAAATGGTCCCAAGAAACAGGCTGAAATAATCATTCTTATATCGGATAAAATCGACATTCAACTAAAAGTCATCAAAAAAGATAAGAAAGGACACTTCATTCTCATCAAAGGAAAAATCTCCCAAGAACAACTCTTAATTCTTGGGGACACAGTGGGAGACAAAGCATAGTACTTCAGCAGTGCCCTGTGGGAAGCTCTCATCTGGTGAAGTAAGCTCCTAAACCTTTTCCCATATCATCATTCACGAGTTCTGTGTTCTAAACCTACCCCAGACCAAAGCATGTGTCTTAGTGCTGTCCATTTCAGTCACTGCCTGCCACGTCATCTCTTCTCCAAATGTGTGCTTTGGTTCTTAATAATAATAAAAGTTAACATTCAACTTAACATATCCCAGATCTATAAGCATTTTATGTGTTTTTCCATTGATAGATGTAGAGAATCTAAGACCTTATACATGCTAGACTAGTGTTCTACCACTGAGCTACACTGCCAGTCACAGCATATATCATTTTTTTTTAAGTGCCACAAATAAACCTGCAAGGTAGATACTTCCAAGGCTAGATTTTCCCAGTGGTCTATGCCTCTAAAAATAGTAAAAAATGTTATCCGAAGGAAAATACTGACTATAAAAAGTCACCTTTCTTCAAATAAGACTTAAAGGTGACCCTTTGTATATCTATATCTGGGGTAAATCAGGCACAGTTTCTTACAAATGACTCCCTTAAATTTCTTCCACTAAATTATGTCCTGATCAAGCTGGAAGTAAGAGAGGAAGGATAATCTCCTCCCCAGATGCAGAACATGATACCCAGCCAACAACTGTGTTGAGCCATGGCATCATGGCTGCACACTATTCTCTATAACTGCACCTTTCCAGCCAGGCTACCCTTCCAATATGAGGAAATCCCTTTCTTTTCATTCTTTAAGAGATTTATCAGCCTGGTGGTCTAAGTATTGGCTTTGAACAGCAGTCTTCCCATTTAGTGATGGATGACTGTTAGTTTCAATCCATTCATGAATTCATAAAAAAACACAGGAAGCTCTGTGGCTTGCTGGTTCTCACAGCTGCAGCTACCTCCAGAGCCCCAAGCCAAGCATCTCTACAATGACCTGTTATGTATTGCTTATTTTCTAATCCCTTCCATCAAAAAAAAGACTTCATCATATGTCCAGCTGCAATGTTAAATTTTTCAGGCCAGAATCATAATCGAGAGGCAAAAAGACTGTGACTCTTAGATGTAAGGACACATCTTCTTCCATTAAAAATATGAGAATTAAAATGACATTTTCTTGTTAGAAACAGAGATGGTAATAAGCCCTTGTTCAAAAAAAAAAAAAAAATGTAACCTTGAATTAAGTGTGTTACAAAGATTTGTATTCTTGTAACTTCCTGAGGGAGATCTGCTGTTGAGAAGTGATGTGGTTGTAATGACAGTTTCCTCTCCAAAGTGTATACTGAAATGTGTGCCCCAAGGTGGTGATTTGAAGGACAGAGCCATTGAAAAATCACTGAGTCCTGTAGAATGTGCCCTCAGAGGTAGGTTAGTGGCCTTCAAAATGAATGGAGAGAACCAGCTGAGGCTTCTTTTCCTTCTCTGCCTTCCACCTTGTCGGGATTTCACTGAGAAAAGGTGATATTGATGGAGTAGTCTTCATCACACAACATACTTCTCAATATTTGGGTTTGCCAGCCTGCATATCTATGAAGAGTAAATCCCTCTTACTATAAATTGGCCACTCTAAATCAGGTATAATGCATAAACCTGCACATATTTGGGAATCTGAGGTAGGACAATGATGTGAGTCCAGAAAGTCAGGGCCAATCTGGAAAAAAACAGCAAGATTCTGTCTGACAAAAAATTATTAGCAACAAATCCATTCTCATGTATTCTCTTGCAGCACAAACTGGCCAAGATGCAATAAGAAATATATGGTTAAGAGTCAATTATTTATAGACTCCATAGTGGCAGGGTATCTATTCATAGGATATATTTGTATGCACTCTAAAAAGAAAAAGTACTTTCACAATTGTTTTCAGACACAGACAGAGTGGAAACATGCTTAATTGCCCAATGTACATATTCCCATGAGATGTAGTAGAAGGCGAGGGAGACTTAGCCTTCTTGTTTTGTGGTATAAATAACTGGCACACTGATAATACACAGAACTCAAATGTCACCCCATGTTCCTAAGTGTAAGGCTGTCAAGTGCCATTTGAGGAAAAAGGTGCCGGTGTTAAACTTCATTTAGAAATGAATTATAGTGCAGCTGGCCAAAAATTCACTATTAGTGAGTCAACACATTTCAAACAGGGAGTCTTTAAACAGGAAAACAAAACAAAATAAAACTTCAAACAATGTAGGGTTGGGCAAAATGTCATGATCAAGTATTTCAGGAACCGCATTTTCAGAAGCAGCTACAGCTCAGTAGTCTCTAGGGCAGTTGCTAAAGTATCCAAGGACAAACTCACTGCTTGAACATAAGAACATTTAGACAACTGTAGCATGAGGTGCCTTGTAAGCTCCACCATTTGCATTTGGCGAGCTTCAAGGTCACTAAATTTGTAAGTTAGCAGGAACAAATCCTGCTGTCTGTATTCAGAAGATGAAGGCTATGAAAAAGTAGTAGAAAGTTAGAAAGAAGGTAAACTATGAATGTGGAAACCACTCCCAGATAGTACCCCTTTTCTCAATCCAGTGTTTTGATATGACTTGATAAAGAACAACAGATAGATCCAGAGGAGAAAAGAGAAGAAATCTCCACCAAATTGACTTTCTTTATTTTCTTTTGTGTTCCCCGTTTTTATTCCAAGGTTAGCGCTATGTATCTATGGTGATTTGAATGATTATGAACCCTATAGACTCATTTGAGCACTTTGTCCCCACTTGGTGAAACAGACCCCATCCATTGTGACATTGCCACAGTTTATGAGGACTAGAAAGTAGACTATATTTTGTGAATAATAATGGCCCCATAGGCTTATATATGAGAAGGCTTGGTCCTCAGCTAGTGAAACTACTTGGGAAGGATTAGAAGATGTGGCCTTGTTCCAGGAAATATGTCACTGGCGTTAAGGTTTCAAAAGTCCATATCTTCTCCCTCCCCCCCCCTCTCTGCTTCATGTTTGTGGATCATGATGCCTGCTTGACTGCCATGCTCTAAGTCATGATGGCCACTGACTCTAATCTATAGGGGTATGTTGTGTGAAGGTGTGTCTCTGTATATTCAATTGTTAATTCTGTACTGGCAGAGAGCTAAATGCTTGCAGGATCTTGGTATTGTCATTTCTATGGCCCATTACCAGCCTCATATTTTGTAAACATTCATCTCTCCTTACTAGCTTAGAGGCAATCTAGAATAGTATCTGATTGACTGTAATAAAATTATTACAGGCAATAGCTGAGCAGAAAGTAGAGGGCAGGACTTTAGGGTGAGAAAGAGGGGCAGGCAGGGGAAGAAAGAGACAGAGAGACAGAGAGGCACTAGGAGAAGAAATGAGATGCAGAAATTCACCAGCAGTTGTGGAGGTCAATAAATGAACCAGAGCAGAGCAAAGAGGTAGAGCTAGTCACATAGTGGGACAAAGTCCTTGGATCACTCAGGCTAAGCTATGTAGTTGGCTAGGAAACTGCCCTAGCTAAAAGGCCTAAGCTTTAAAATATTAAAAAGCCTTTGAGTCATTATTCATATTGCTGGCAGGTACAAGAAAGTCCCACTATACTACTGCTCTGGAACCATGAGCCCCAATTAAATGCTTTCTTTTGTAAGATGCTTTGTCATGGTATTTTATCAGAGCCATACAAAAGTATCTAAGAAAACGGCTTTAGAAATCAAGTTACTTTATAGAATTCAGGTTAAGAGGCCTTGACCTACTATTTTCTTGGATTTTAGAATATTTATAGAGACTAAATTGTTCATTAGAAATTCAATATCAGATTATAAGCTACTGGGTACTGTCCTGATGACTAATATTTTGTCAACTTGACACAATTGGTATCTGGGAGAAGGAAACCTCATATGAAAAGATACCTCTATCACACTGGCCTATAAGCAAGTCTATGAGACACTGTCTTCATTAATGATTGACATGGAAGAGCCCTCATGGGCAGTATCACCCCTAGATGGTTGTCCTTGATTGTATAAAAATGCAAGTTGATAAAGCCATGAGGAGAAAGTTAATAAGAATTCCTCTGTGGCCAATACTTGAGCTCTAGCCTCCACATTCCTGTCTTGAGTTCCTTCCCTGCATGTTGCTGTCTTGCATTTCTTCCCTGCTATTTGTCAGTGATGAATCATTGCTTAAAAAGTAAAATAAACCCTTTCCTTCCAAGTCTTTTTGGTCAGTGTTTAATCACAACAGCAGAAAGCTAGCTAGGGCAGTGCTATGAATAAAAGAAACTCACCAGAACAGCCCCTAGCTTTGTATACTGTTATGATTTGAATATTGCTTGGCTCCCACAGACCATGTTCAATATTTAGTCCCAAACTTGTGATGCTATTTGGCAGGTCATGAAAACTGTGTGAGGTGGGGCTTAGCTGTAGGAAACAGATTACAAACTGCCCATCTTGAAGGTTATTCTTCAATTTCTAATTCCTGTCTCTGTGGAGTATTCTGTTCCCATGGTCAGGATGTTCTGCCTTGCAAACCCTGGTTTTGGCTATATTCTGGCCAACCTACATGTGTCCCTCAGGAACTATGAAAGGGCATTTTGCTGCAGGAGATGTAATACATAGTGGCAGAATAGAAGGGATTATGATATTTCAGGCCAGTTATTACAGCTATTTGCCTATATGAAATCTCATCTTTAAAGTGTAATTCCTCAAGGGCAAAATTATATACATCAGTATCACCTCTGTTTTAACAATATAAGTTTAAAAAATATTTATACCAAATATATTTTAATTATTTGCTTTTACATGTTATTATTTCAGGCTTAGTATTTGCCAAAAAGAACAATCAAAATTATTTGTCATAATTTAAATGTGGTAAAGATATTTTCAATCTTTCTTATAAAAAGAAGAAAGAAAATAATAGTTGGAGGCTGGAAAGAGAAATAGGATGGAAGGAGCAATATTAACTATAGGTAATTTGTATTTACCTATTTGTATTATGTATTGCAAAAGCAAATAGATGAACCCTATAGAAGATAGAATGGTTCCACAGGACCAACAAAGGCGCTTGTCACCATGCCTGAGGACCTGAGTTAGATTCTTGGGTAACACAAAGTAAGAGAGAACTGACTCCTGTAAATTGTCCTATGGTATAAACACACACACAGACAGACAAACACACACAAACACACACACACACACACACACACACACACACACACACACACACTGAGTAAAATGTAATTTAAAGCTTATTTTTTTTTTAAATGTCTTACTTACCCAAAGACTCCATTACTATTTACATTATGGCTAGATTCATAAGAACCACTAATGATTATGCCAAGGACTAACTCCACTTCATGGATTTTTCAGATGATTACCCATGAGTGACATACAGTCTCCATTAAGACAGACAACTAAAGAGGGAAATGTGTATAGTATTTCCCTTAAAGCTGACAAGTATACTGAGCAAATGTCTGACTCATGCAATGAGACCAAAGACCAGAGAAATTCTGAAATATTGCTGACAAACTTGACAGCTAGCACTTTCTCACACCAAGCAGCTGGCTCTGAAATGCATCCTTCATTTTGATAGAAAAATAGATGGCACAAGGCTACAAGACCCTTGATCCCTTGTCCTATTCTGTAGTGATCTAAGAGTGATGAACTTTGAGGTATCCACTCCAGGCATCATTGAGGTCTTATTGAAACCTTTCCAAGGGGATTTTAGATGATTCATATGTAACTTTACATTGTAGATTCAGGACTTGGTTAGCTTGACTTTGGGTCAAACCTAAATTCTGTTTATAGTTCAATAAAATCAAATCCGGGAGCTCAAGGAACAGATGATAGCATTCTGATGTGAAGAATGTGTGTTCTGATGCCCCACCTTCAGGTCTATTTGGCTTGAATACCCTGCTGATCAACATGTAGGCTGGCTTACCAGGGTGGTACTAGGCCCCACCTTACATTGTGATCTTGGGTCTCTACTGATAATTTAAGTATGTTTGTCCTACACAGTGTAGGGATCCAACATTTTTCTCCCTAACAGAAAATCTGTATAGAATCTCTCTCCCTAATCTACTTGATAAGGTGGATGAGGGAAGACAATTATCACCACAGTTTTTCCAAAGTGAAGTATGCCTAGAAAGCACAGAAAGCCAGTGAAATACCTGAAGAAAATGTGTAGATATTCCATCTGTACAGTATATGGTACATTCATAATTCATGAATACATTTATAGATATGTACTAAGAGTTAATATTCCAAAGAACATTGCTATACCATTAGGTGTGCCTTGTGAGAAAAATTTAGAATTCACTAGATTGGATCCCACTATAGTAATCTGTGCTATAGTGGAGTCAAGGTCCTGTAACAACAGCATGGTTGGACAGTCTAAAAACAAGTTTCAATTCTGGAAACTGAAAGCCTAACATCAATGAAGATCTAATATCTACTGAGAGCCCTCTTTCTTGTTCAATAATAAAGCTTTTTTGCTTTGCCCTCACACCATGAAAGAGGAAGTCTGCCTTTCTGAAGCTGCTTCTTTTTTAGGGTATTAATTTAATTTGTGATTATGACATCCTCATAGCTAGTCAACTCCCAAAGATGCTGCTTCCCAATACCACTACCTTGAGGATGAGGTTTCTGTGGTGGCATGATAGGAATGCCCCCCACAGGCTCATGTATTCAAATGCTTGGCCATAGAAAGTGGCACTCTTAGAAGGTATGGCCTTGTTGGAGGAAGTAGGTCACTTGTGGGGTGAGGTTTAGACCATATATTCTCTAGCTATGCCCAGTGTGGCACACAGTCTCCTTCTATTACCTTCATATCAAGATACAGAACTCCAAGCTCCTTCTCCAGCATCATGTCTCCAGAACAATATCTACCATGATTCCCACCATGATGATAATGGACTAAACCTCTGAAACTGTAAGCCTGCACCAACTAAATGGTGTCTTTTAGAAGACTTGCCTTGGCCATGGTGTCTCTTCACAGCAATGAATCCCTAACTAAGACAGTTTCCAAGGTGTGGGGACAACACGTTAGAAACCATTCCTGGACACACATGGTCTTAGACATGGCAAACCACTAAAATTCTTCACTACCTAGGTCTTCCTTAACATTCCCAATTTTAGCACTGTATGTCTCAGGTTTCATATCCCAAACCCAGGCAATATTTTCCATCTTCTATGTCCCTCTATGGCTCTATCCCACAGCCTGCTACTAAGGCTTTGTTCTTCTCAGGGACTTGCTTTTAGAATTTCTTGGGGGGCTACATTTAAGCAGTTCTTCAGTGCTGTTTTAATACCAGTGTCTTCTTGGAATAGAGAGATACCCTTTCTTTTGTGGTATACCTCCAGTTACCTGGCCTGTTTACATCTTTCTTACATTGATGAATTCTCCCCATGTATAGTTTGAGTGTCTCTTCTCCAATCATCAACCCAATGATATTGGGAGGCAGGAAAAAAATGGGAGATGGTTAGACCATGGGAACCCCATGCCCATGAGTGAAATAGAACTGGTTAGGTGTCTCTGACAAGAATTGTGGAGTGTTCTTCCTGTCCTCCTCACATTCTGCCATGTGAAGACACATTTGTTACCTGCTCATTTTGTCTAGTTTACCATCTCAAAGCAGATATCCAAGCTGGCAATAACACTGATCTTGGATCTCCAGCTCACAGAACTATCAGGGAATGAATATCCATTTAAATAAGCTTCGTGATTTGTGGCATTCTACACATCAGACAGTGGTACTAAATAGACTGATGTCATTTAAAAATCTTTGGTAGCTCTATAATATAGGTAAGTAAATGATTCCACAGGCGAAATGGTGAAGTTTCCATTAGCACATAGGCATCTACAAACTGCCACATCCCGTCATTGCAACGTCCTCTAAAGATCTTCTGAACCCATTAGTTTTCCTGTGCTCATCCTGATTTTTCTAAACCACTTACATCAGTTCTTCATCCTAGAATCAGACAGTGATTATGTTTACTTTAAATACCATCTCTACTATTCATGCTCTCCCTTCTCCATATCTCTTAGGCTTTAATTTCTGGCTTATTGTCAAGTAACCAGTCTCTTCCTCTATAATACATTTTTGTCCTTTTTGTGATTAACCTGAACCTCAAATATTACTATAGAATTTTTCCAAACATTTTTTTTTCTTTTCCTAAGATGAATTGGGCTACATAGAAGTTAAGTGCTTACAAAGAGGAGACAGAAACAATTCCCAAACCATAGGCTGACTTTAACTAATAATAAAAGACAGATACAGAGAAAGGAGAGAGGAAAAATAGTAATTTTAGGAAGAATATTTAAATGACTTTCTCCACCATCCCACCATTCCTGGGGGATTGTATGCAATATAAAAATTGACCGAAGAACTGAAAAAATAAGTAGACAGATACATACAAAAACAAGTGACTGGGAACAGGCCATGGTCGACCTTGCTTGAAGGCATTGACATTTTTTTGTTTATTGATTTGTTGTTTAGTTTTATTTATTCATTTATTTTTACTCTAACTTAAAAAATAAAAGATGGATACTGTCACAGCATGTCATGCCACAGCAACATGTCCAACAAGTGGACTGATAGGAGCATCATGGTATTGAGAGTGAGAGCTACATATATTGTCCATTCAGTTTTCTCTGGTAGAATCATAAGTTTGGTTGGAAACAAAAATTATTAAAATTTCATTTTTCCTTACTAGAATAGTCACTCTGTCAATATGCATAGGAAACCTTGAATTCAATGAAGGATCTTCACAGTCTTTTTTGTTTGTTTGGCTTAGGACAGTTGAACACTGAACCAGAAAAATCCATATGTCTTTACTTAGTAATGCTCCAAGGAGCTCATGACAAGAACACAAATTACCTGGTTCTTTTGCCACATATCCCTCAAGAAACTGTGCAGCCATCCTGAAGAGTTAGCAGGTATTTCTTGGAGCATAATCTATAATTAGTCATAGATTCCCATTTGCCACCAAGGAAATTTTCATTTGATCCAATCCTTTCTCAGAGGCACTATTCTGGCTTACTGACTGTTGTGTGGGCTCACTGAGTACCCAAGAACTTTGTGTTCCCTGTGCCTATCATACTAGGAAAAGATTTAATTTAATTATCATTTCAACAGGCTCAAATATAAGAACCAAAGTTGCACTCACTGAGGTGACATCAGGCTTTTGCATAAGTCTTCCAAGTTTTTGTTTTGAAGTTAATGTCCAGGCCAATTAAGAGATGCTTTCTGGTAGCTGTATATAGATGAGCTATAATTCCTTTGGCTTCCAGGGAAGTAAACTCCCTGAGATACTAAATTCACAGGCACATCCAGGGATCTATTTGTCTCCCATGCATGACAACAGTCAGCACAGAGGATTCAAACTGTTATCTGTAAACTTATATTTATTGTTGTCAGTTGCTTCCCAGCTCTAAAGCAGTGCCCTACAGCCAGTATCCATTTGAGACTTCCCTAAGATGTATCTGTTGGAGGTACTTTTCATTCTTGTGTTGTGATTCAAGGGAGCAAAAGAAAATGGAAAGGACAAGTTGGACAGAAACATGGTAAAATTGTGACATAGAAAGCCTCCCTAGAACAGAAAGCGTTACTATAGCAGAGAGAATGCATTCTTCTGCAGGTCTAGCTGCACAGCCAGGTATAGTGAAGGCTTTGTGGGTGAGAGCCAAGCCATGCCAGGATTACAAAGACCATTAATTGAGGATGGAGGACATAAAAAATAAGCATTCAACATTCTCTTCCACACTGCAATCTTCACATCCTCACTGCCAACTCCCATTTTAACCAAAGTCTAAGCATATCTACTTTCCTTTATCAATTTCTGATTCCTAATTTTTCATAGAATACAGAGAACAAGAGTGTCTGGTAAGGAACTCTGCTTCACACATCACAAACACACAACCATATGCACACCATACAAACAAACATAGACAAAAATTTATAAGCTCACATCCCACCTGTTAATTACAAGCATATACATCACTCAGCATATGCAAAGCACATAATCACAGTACTTATTCACATACAATACACACTTCAAAGAACACATATAAAACACAGACATACACACACATGACACAAACACAACCAGTACACAGTACTTGCAAACAGACATTCAACCTAAACTGTTACATATATATGTGATATATGTGTGTATGTATGTGTGTATTTATGTGTAGTTATACTCATATAAATATGCTACTTCAGACTACAAACAAACAAGTGAGAGTAAGGTCAGAGCTAACTGTAAACATGCCAAGCAATGACAAACTCCAAAAAGAGCCTGTCTATTGGCTATTGAAGGCTAATCCATCTTTGTCCTCCAGAACACTAGTGACTTCTTCATTTTTCTGGAGGTTTGTAGTTTCTCATAGTCAAATAAATTTTCTTCTACAAATCTTCTATCCCAGTGTGGTGGTTTGAATGAGAATACCCCCCCCATAGGCTCATATATCTAAATTTTTGATTTCCAGTTAGTTAAAATATGTGGAAAGAATTAGGGAGTATAGCCCTGTTGGAGGAAATATAGCATTGCTGGAGGGGATGAGTCACAGAGCATGGTCTTCCAGGTTTTAAAATACCAACGCATTGGGTAGTGTACCATCTATTTCTATTTTGTAGAATAGTTTGAAAAGAATTGGTATTACATCTTCTTTGAAGGTCTGATAGAATTCTGCACTGAACCCATCTGGTCCTGGACTTTTTTTGGTTGGGAGAATTTTAATGACTGCTTCTATTTTTTTAGGAGTTATGGGATGATTTGGATGGTTTATCTGATCCTGACTTAACTTCGGTATTTCGTATATGTCTGGAAAATTTTCCATTTCATTCCGATTTTCCAATTGTGTTAGTAAAGGCTTTTGTAGTAGGATCTGATGATTTTTTGAATTTCCTCAGAATCTGTTGTTATATCTCCCTTTCCATTTCTGATTTTGTTAATTTGGATACTGTTTCTGTGCCCTCTGGTTAGTCTGGATAAGGGTTTATCTATGTTGTTGATTTTCACAAAGACCAGTTCCTGGTTTCATTGATTCTTTGTATAGTTCTTTTAATTTCTACTTGGTTGATTTCAGCACTGAGTTTGATTATTTCCTGCCTTCCACTCCTTTTGGGTGTATAAGCTTCTTTTTGTTCTAGAGCTTTCAGGTGTGCTGTTAAGCTGCTAGTGTAAGCTCTCTCAAGTTTCTATTTGGAGGCACTCAGAGCTATGACATTTCCTCTTAGCACTGCTGTCATTGTGTCCCATGAGTTTGGGTATGTTGTACCCAAACCATGCTATGAGGCCACAGTTACATTGATACCAAAACATCACAAAGACCCAACAAAGAAAGAAAAGCGCAGAACAATTTCCCTTATGAATATTGGTGCAAAAATACTCAACAAAATTCTTGCACACCGAATCAAAGAACACATCAAAATGATCATTCATCACAATCAAGTAGGCTTCATCCCAGGGATGCAGAGATGGTTCAATCCCCAGAAACCATCAATGTAATCCACTACATAAACAAACTCAAAGAAAATACCACATGGTCATTTCATTAGATGCTGAAAAAACATTTGACAAAATTCAACATCCCTTAATGATAGAATCCATGGAAAGATCAGGAATTCAAGGCCCATACACAAACATAGTAAAAGCAATATACAGCAAAAGAGTAGCCAACATCAAATTAAATTGAGAGAAACATGAGGCAATCCCACTAAAATCAAGAACGAGACAAGGCTGCTCTCTCTCTTCCAATCTATTAAATATAGTACTGGAAGTGCTAGCTAGAGCAATTAGACAACAAAATGAGGTCAAAGGGATCCAAATTGGAAAGGAAGAAATCAATATTTCAGTGCATGCAGATGATATGATCATATACTTAAGTGACTCTGAAATCTCCATCAGAAAGCTCCTATAGCTCATAAACAACTTCAGCAAAGTGGTGGGATATAAAATTAACTCATAATCAGTAGCCTTCCTATATTCAAAGGATAAACAGGCTGAGAAAGAAATTAGGGAAATGACACCCTTTACAATAGTCACAAACAATATAAAGTAACTAGGTGTGACTCTAATTAAAAAAGTAAAAGATCTGTATGACAAGAACATTATGTCTCTGAAGAAAGAAATCAAAGAAGACCTCAGAATATGAAAAGATCTCCCATGTTCATGGATTGGCAAGATTAGTATAGTAAAAATGGCCATCTGGTTGAAAGCAATCTACAGATTCAATGCAATCTTCATCAAAATTCCTACTCAATTCTTCATAGACTTAGAAAGAACAATCCTCAAATTTATTTTGAATAACAAAATACCCAGGATAGCAAAAAATATTCTCAACAATAAAAGAACTTCTGGGGGAATCATCATCCCTGACCCCTAGCTGTAGTGTCGACCAGTAGTGATAAAAGCTGCATGGTAGTGGTACAGCTACATGGAGGTAGATCATTGGAATAGAATTGAAGACCCCAGAAATCAACCCACATACCTATGGTCACGTGATCTTTGACAAAGGGACTAAAACCATCCTATAGGAAAAAGATAGCATTTTCAACAAATGGTGCTGGATCAACTGGTAGTCAACATGTAGAAGAATGCAAACTGATCCATTCCTATCTCCCTGTACAAAGTTCAAGTCCAAGTGGATCAAGGACCTCCACAAAAAAACAGATACACTGAATGTAATAGAAGAGAAAGTGGGGAAGTCTACAACACATGGGCACAGGGGAAATGTTCCTGAACAGAACACCACAATGGCTTATGCTCTAAGATCAAGCATCAACAAATGAGACCTCATAAACTTGCAAAGCTTCTGAAAGGCAAAGGACACTGTCAATAGGACAAGATGACAACCAACAGATTGGGAAAAGATCTTTACCAATTGTCCATCTAATAGAATGCTAATATCCAATTTATGCAAAGAACAGAAGTTAGACTCCAGAGATCCAAATAACTCTATCAAAAAATGGAGAACAGAGCTAACCAGAGAATTCTCAACTGAGGAAACTCAAAGGGCTGAGAAGCAAACTAAAGAAATATCCAACATCCTTAGTCATTAGGAAAATGCAAATCAAAACAACCCTGAAATTCTACCTCACACCAGTCAGAACAGCTAATATAAAACACTCAGATGTTGGCGAGTATGTGGAGAAAGAGGAACACTCCCCCATTGCTGGTGGGATTGCAAGCTGGTACAACCACTCTGGAAATCAGTTGGCGGATTCTCAGAAAAATGGACATAATACTACCTGAGGACCACTCCTGGGCATATACCCAGAAGATGCTTCAACATGTAATAAAGACACATGCTCCACTATGTTCATAGCAGCCATATTTATAATATCCAGAAGATAGAAGCAACCCAGATATCCCTCAACAGAGGAATGGATACAGAAAATGTGGTACATTTACTCAATGGAATACTACTCAGCAATTAAAAACAATGAATTCATGAAACTAGCAGGCAAATGGATGGACCTTGAAAATATCATCCTGAGTGAGGTAACTCAATCACAAAAGAACAAACACTGATAAGTGGATATTAGCCCAAATGCATGGGATCCCAGATGGAGAGGTTGGAGAAAAGACTGAAGGAGCTGAGGGAGTTTGCAGCCCCATGGAGTGAGCAACATTGTCAACTGCCCTGATCCCCTGGTGCTCCCAGAGACTGTACCCTAACCAAAGAATACACATGGAGGGACTCATGGTGCTGACCACATATGTGGCAGAGGAGGGCCTTGTTGGCCATCAGTGGGAGGAGAGGCCCTTGGGCCTGAGGGTGTTAGATGCCCCATTATAGGGGAATGCCAGCGAAGGAATGTGGGAGTGGGTTGGTGGGAGGGGGAATACCCTCATGAAGGTAGGGGGAGAGGGGATGGAATGGGAGGTTTCCAAAGAGGACACCTGGAAAGGAGTAAACATTTGAAAGGTAAATCATGTATCAAAATAAAATAAAATAAAATAAAATAAAATAAAATAAAATAAAATAAGAAATACAAATGCAGGCTTAATCTTTATTTCTGCCTGCTGCCTGTGAGACCAGGATATAAAGCTCTCAGCCTCTGCCCCAGCAGTAGACCTGTCTGCTTCCTGCCATAATGATCATGATCTAACCCTCTGAACCCATAATTTAATTATATATATATTATATATATACACTATATATATAATGTTTTTTAGTGTCCTCAATTTAATGTTTTCTTTTATAAGAATCTTCTTTTATAAGAATCACCTTGGAACAGCCCATTTTGAGATGCATGGTAAAGGCAGGCACCAATCCCTTACCCTATTAATGATGCTATGTTATGCTTCGAGACAGGAGCCTAGCCTAGCAGCCCCTTGAGAGGCTCTACCCAGCCTGAGACAGATGCAATACCCACAAACAAACATTGGTCAGAGGTTGGAGACCCCTGTGGAAGAGTTAGGGGAAAGAGTGAAGGCAACCCCACAGAAAGAGCCAGTGTCAACTAACCTAGACCCCTGGGAGCTCCCAGAGACTGAGCCAACAAAGAGCATTCAGAGGCTGGTACTAAGGGGAGGGGAAATGGAGGAGGAACTCTGCAAGGTGGGACTGGGAATTCGGCAAAATTTGGGATGTAAGTTAATTAATCAATTTTTTAAAAGAGAGTCACCTTGGTCATGGGGCCTCTTCACAGAAATAGAACCATAAAATATCAATTGAGTAAAATAAAATCTTTATGTTGATGAAGGAAAACCTTGAAGTAGTAAACTTTATGTTATAAAAGACTTACTAATAAACTTGCTTAAAGAATATTAAGATATACAAAGTAGAATTTATCTAAAAGAGCACTGCCTCTAATATAACTGTTTTAGTCATAAGTTGTAGGCTAACTAGGCTTCCTAGAAACTGTGAGAATGGAAATTCTGTACCAGAACTGAATATTAGGGTTGCAGAGACACTTTGTGCTAATATTTATTTACCAAGATTGACCTCCAATGAGGGACTATCCCCATAACAAGAGAATACAACCCTGAGTTACAACCAACCATTAGGCTCCTCCCCTACCAAAAAACATGCCTCTAAAAGGCAGCTCAAGGGAGCAGTTCAAAATCACAACAATCAATAAACCCTGGTCTGAAGTTGAGTTTCCTGAGCTCTTATCAGGAGGAGCATAAATCTGCCAGGTGGGCAGGATGAACCTGGGTAATAACTATTCAAGAAAAACAACACTGGTATATCATGAAATAATTCTTTCAGTGTTTTGCTGTATAAATCTCCTATCTCCATAAGTGGCCAGACTTGCAATCTCCTGTTTCTGTTTAAATTGTTCAAATTGTAACCTGGGAAGAGACCCAAAGAGATTTAAGAATGCCATAATATGTGTAGTATTGAATAAATCTATGGTGTTTATAAGGTAGTGAAATCTATTCATGGCAGCTCCTCTTTGAGCATTTACTAGAAGCAGAACTTCACTATATTAAAGAACCTTTTCTTTGATAACATCTAAGTGTATTGAATGATTTCTCACATAGAAAGTATATTATTTCTACAACGGTGTCATGTCCTTGTGACATCCAACAAGAGTCCTGGCTTAGACAGAGGACAGCATGGCCCCAGGGAGGCGCACAAGTTCAGCAAATCACATCAGTACAGTGCTTCTCTCAGGAGAACAGTTTCAGTCTTTAAGAAATTGAAACAGAGGGTGAGTGGATCTGGGGGCGAGTCAAGTAGAAGAGGAGCTAGAAGGATGGGGGAGGAGAAACTGTGGGTTGAGATTTATTGTATGAAAGAAGAATCTACTGCCAAGTAAGAAAAGAGAGGTGGGAGGGATGGAAGGCAGGAGGAAGGAAGAAAGGAGGGATGTAGGAAGGGAGAAATGGGGAGAGGAAAAGAAGGAAAGAAGGAGGGAGGAAGAATGGGAGGCAGGAAGGCAGGCAGGCAAGCAGGTGATGGGAGTCCTCAGTGGCACAGAAGGTCAGTGAAATAGGTGCTTAATGTCACTCCCATTATCTTTGCCTGTTCCATGCTGTATCTCTGTCTCAAGAATATCCCTCATAACTACCATTTGTTTATTATGTTTTCTATTCTGAAGCAGAGCACAAGCCCCATGAGGATGATACTCCATCTTGCTCACAGTTGTATGTCCAACACTCAGAACAGCATGTGGTGATCAACAGAAATTTAAAGTAGACTTGTTGTGTGAAAGAAGAAAGGGGATTATAATCAGAGAAAATGTCAAGAGAAAATAATCTAGACTCTAGGGGACTGAATTTCTTACTCCTGTCCCACCCTAAGCACCAGCTGTGGGTACTCCTTAGACTCAGGCAACCTGGAGATTTACTGAGTGCTAAGGTAATGCCCAAACCCTTAGACACATTAGACTACTTAAGTCTTCTAGAATCAGAACAGTACAAGCATTTGAAAGATGACTACAAGAAATCATGTTAAACACTGGTTTGTTGTTATTGTTGTTGTTGTTGTTTTTTACTTTCTTTAAATTTCAAAAGTTTTCCCTTTTAAATATCTACCCTTTGGAACCTCTCTATTCCCTCCTCCCTCCCCTGCCTCTATGGGGGTATTCCAAACTCACCCACCCACCCACTCTCATCTTTCCTCCTAGGCATTCTCCTATACTGGGGGATCTAATACCCTCAGGCCCAAGGGCCTCTCCTCCTGATGGCTAACAAGACCTTCCTCTGCTGCATATGTGGCCAGCACCATGAGTCACTCCATATGTATTCTTTGGTTGGTGGATCAGTCTCCAAGAGTATCGCAGGGGTCAGGTCAGTTGCCACAGTTGCTGCATTTCTGGGGATGCAAACTCCCTCAGCTCCTTCAGTCCCTTCCCCAAGTCCTTCATCTAGGACTTCACAATCTGACCTACTGTTGCTGTGAAGTGACTCTTGGGTATTTCGAACTTTTGGGCTAATAAGCACTTCACAGTGAGTACCTACCATGTTCATTCATTTGTGATTGCGTTACTTCTCTAAGGATGCTATTTTCAAGATCCATCCATTTGTCTGCGAATTTCATGAAATCATTGTTTTTAATTGCTGAGTAGTATTCCACTGTGTAAATGTACCACATTTTCTGTATCCATTCCTCTGTTGAGTGACATCTGGGTTGTTTCCAGCTTCCGGCTATTATAAATATGGCTGCTGTGAACATAGTGGAACAAGTGTCTTTCTTATATGTTGGAGCATCTTCTCGATATATGCCCAGGAGTGGAATAGCTGGGTCCTCAGGTAGTATTATGTTCATTTTTCTGAGAGTCCACCAAACTGATTTCCAGAGAGGGTGTATCAATTTGCATTTCCACCAGCAATGGAGGACTGTTCCTATTTCTCCACATCCTCACCAACATCTGCTGTCACCTGAGATTTTGATCTTAGCCATTCTGACTGGTGTGAGGTGAAATCTCAGGGTTGTTTTGATTTGCATTTCCCAGACGACAAAGGATGTTGAACATTTCTTTATGTGCTTCTCAGCCATTTGAATTTCCTCAGTTGAGAATTCTCTGTTTAGCTCTCTTCCCCATTTTTTGATAGGGTTATTTGGATCTCTGGAGTCTAGCTTCTTGAGTTCTTTGTATACATTGGATATTATCCCTCTATCGAATGTAGGATTGGTAAAGATCTTTTCCCAATCTGTAGGTTGCCGTTTTGTCCTGTTTATAGTGTCCTTTGCCTTACAGAAGTTTTGTAATTTTATGAGGTCCCATTTGTCGATTTTTGATCTTAGAGCACAAGCCATTGGTGTTCTGTTCAAGAACTTTTCCCCTGTGCCCATGTGTTCTAGACTTTTCCCCACTTTCTCTTCTATTAGATTCAGTGTATCTGGATTTATGTGGAGGTCCTTGATCCACTTGGACTTCAGCATTGTATAGAGAGATAGGAATGGATCAATTCCTACATGTATGCCGCCAGTTGAACCAGCACCATTTGTTGAAGATGCAGTCTTTTTTCCACTGTACGGTTTTAGCTCCTTTTTCAAAGATCAAGTGACCATAAGTGTGTGGGTTCATTTCTGGGTCTTCAATTCTATTCCATTGAACTACCTGTCTGTCACTGTACCAATATCATGCAGTTTTTATCACCACTGCTCTGTAGTCAGGGTGGCTGATTTCCCCAAAAGTCCTTTTATTGTTGAGAATAGTTTTTGCTATCCTGGGATTTTTTTGTTATTCCATATGAATTTGAGAATTCCTTTTTCTAAGTCTATGAAGAATTGAGTTGGGATTTTGATGGGGATTTCATTGAGTCTGTAGATTGCTTTCGGCAGGATGGCCATCTTAACTATCCTGCCAATCCATGAGCATGGGAGATCTTTCCATTTTCTGAGGTCTTCGATTTCTTTGTTCAGAGACGTTAAGTACTTTTCATACAGTTCTTTCACTTGTTTGGTTAGAATCACACCTAGATATTTTATAGTGTTTGTGGCAATTTTTAAGGGTGTTATTTCCCTAATTTATTTCTCAGCCTGTTTATCCTTTGAGTATAGGAAGGCTACTGATTTGCTTGAGTTAATTTTGTATCCAGCCACTTAGCTGAAGTAGTTTATCAGCTGTAGTAGATCTCTGGTGGAGTTTTTCAGGGCACTTATGTTTACCATCATATCATCTGCAAATAGTGATATTTTGATTTCTTCCTTTCCAATTTGTATCCCTTTGACCTCTTTTGTTGTCTAATTGCTTTAGCTAGAACTTCAAGTTCTATATTGAATAGATAGGGAGAGAGAAGGAAGCCTTGTCTAGTCCCTGATTTTAGTGTGATTGCTTCTAGTTTCTTTCCATTTAGTTTGATGTTGACTACTGGTTTGCTGTATATTGCTTTTACTATGTTTAGGTGTGCTACTTGAATTCCTGATCTTTCCAAGACCTTTATCATGAATGGATGTTGAATTTTGTCAAATGCTTTTTCAGCATCTAATGAAATGACCATGTAGTTTATTTCTTTGAGTTTGTTTATTTAATGGATTACATTGGTGGGTTTTTGGGTATTGAACCATTCCTGGATCTTTGGCATTTAGCCTACTTGCTCATGGTGAATGATCATTGCGATGTGTTCTTGGATTCGGTTTTCAAGAATTTTATTGAGTATTTTTGCATCAATATTCTTAAGGGAAATCAGTCTGAAGTTTTCTTTTATTGTTGGGTCTTTGTGGGGTTTTGGTATCAGTGTAACTGTGGCCTCATAGAATGAATTGGGTAGTGTTTCTTCCGTTTCTATTTTGTGTAATAGATTGAAGAGGATCGTTATTAGGTCTTCTTTGAAGGTCTGATAGAATTCTGCACAGAACCCATCTGATCCTGGGCTTTTTTTGGTTGGGAGACTTTAATGACTGCTTCTATTTCTTTAGTGGTTATGGGACTGTTTAGATGGTTTATCTGATCCTGATTTAACTTTGGTAATTGATAACTGTCTAGAAACTTGTCCATTTCCTCCAGATTTTCCAATTGTGTTGCGTATAGGCTTTTGTAGTAAGATCTGATGATTTTCCTCAGAGTCTGTTGCTATATCTCCCTTTTTATCTCTAATTTTATTAATTTGCACACTGTGTCTGTGCTCTCTGGTTAGTCTGGCTAAGGGTTTATCTGTCTTGTTGATTTTCTCAAAGAACCAGCTCCTGGTTTTGTTGATTCTTTTTATAGTTATTTTAGTTTCCACTTGGTTGATTTCAGCCCTTAATTTGATTATTTCCTGCCTTCTACTCCTCTTGGGTGTATTAGCTTCCTTTTGTTCTAGAACTTTCAGGTGTGCTGTTAAGCTGTTAGTATATGCTCTCTCCAGTTTCTTTTTGGAGGCATTCAGAGCTATGAGTTTTCCTCTTAACACTGCTTTCAATGTATCCCATAGGTTTGGGAAAGTTGTACTTTCATTTTCATTAAATTCTAGGAAGTCTTTAATTTCTTTCTTTATTTCTTCCTTGACCATGTTATCATTGAGTAGAGCATTGTTCAGCTTCCCATGTATGTGGGTTTTCTGTTGTTGTTGCCATTGAAGACCAACCTTAATCCTTAGTGATCTGATAGGAGGCATGGGATTATTTCAATCTTCTTATATCTGTTGAGGTTTGTTTTGTGACCAATTGTATGTTCAGTTTTCGAGAAGGTACCATGAGCTGCTGAGAATAAGGTATATTCTTTTGATTTAGGATGAAATGTTCTATAGATATCTGTTAAACCCATTTGTTTCATACCATATATTAGTTTCACTGTGTCTCTGTTTAGTTTATGTTTCCAAGATCTGTCCATTGTAGATAGTGGGGTGTTGAAGTCTCCCACTATTATTGTGTGAGGTGCAATATGTGCTTTGAACTTTAGTAGAGTATGTTTTATGAATGTGGGAGCTCTTGCATTCTGGGCATATATTTCAGAATTGAGAATTCTTCTTGGTAGATTTTTCCTTTGATGAGTATGAAGTGTCCTTCTTTATCTTTTTTGATGACTTTTGGTTGAAAGTCAATTTTATCCGATATTAGAATAGCTACTCCAGCCTGTTTCTTGGGGCCATTTGCCTGGAAGATTATTTTCCATCACTTTACTCTGAGGTAGTGTTTGTCTTTAACATGGAGGTGTATTTCTTGGATGCAGCAAAACACAGCGTCCTGTTTATGGATCCACTCTCTCAGTCTATGCCTTTTATTGGGGAGTTGAGACCAATGATGTTAAGAGATATTAAAGAATAGTGATTGCTGTTTCCTGTTATTTTTTTATGTTGTTTATATGTTTGTGTGTCTATCTTCTTTTGAGTTTATTGAAAGATTACTTTCTTGCTTTTTCTTGAGTGTTGTTCCACTCCTTGAGTTGGCATTTTCCATGTATTATTCTTTGTAAGGCTGGGTTTGTGGAAACATACTGTGCAAATTTGGATTTGTCATAGAATATTTTGGTTTCACCATCTATGATTATTGAGAGTTTGCTGGGTATAGCAGCCTGGGCTGGCATTTGTGTTCTTTTAGAGCCTGTATGAGATCTGCCCAGGATCTTCTAGCTTTCATAGTCTCTGGTGAGAACTCTGGTGTAATTCTGATAGGTCTGCCTTTATATATTACTTGCCTTTCTTCCCTCACTGCTTTTAATATTCTTTCCTGTTTTTTGTATTTGGTGTTTTGACTATAATGTAAACGGTGGAATTTCTTTTCTGGTCCAGTCTATTTGGCGTTCTGTAGGCTTCTTATATATTTATGTTCATCTCTTTCTTTAGGTTAGGGAAGTTATCTTCTATAATTTTGTTGAAGATATTTGTTGGTCCTTTTAGTTGGGAATCTTCACTCTTCTCTATCCCTATTAACCTCAGGTTCTGTCTTCTCATTGCATCCTGGATATCTTGGACGTTTTGTTTAGGAGCATTTTGGACTATGTGTTTTCTTTGACTGTTGTGTCCATGTTTTCTATGGTATCTTCAGTACCTGAGATTCTCTCTCCCATCTTTTGTATTCTGTTGGTGATGCTTGCATCTATGACTCCTGATTTCTTTCCTATGTTCTCTAACTCCAAGGTTGTCTCACTTTGTGATTTCTTTATTGTTTCTATTTCTGTTCTTAATTCCTGAATGGCTTTGTTCATTTGTTTGATTGTGTTTTCCTGTAATTCTTTAAGGGATTTTTGTGTGTTCTCTTTAAGGGTTTCCAGTTGTTTATCTGTGTTCTCTTGTATTTCTTTAAGGGAGTTATTTATTTCCTTCTTAAAATCTTCTATCATCCTCTTGATAAGCGATTTTAAGTCTGAGTCTTCCTTTTTTGGTGTTTTGGGGTATCCAGGGCTGGCTGTGGTGGGAGAGCTGTGTTCTGATGAAACCAAGTAGTCTTGGTTTCTGTTCCTTGTGTTCTTGCCCTTGCCTTTTGTCGTCTGGTTATCTTTGTTGTTAGCTGGTCTTTATTTCTCTGACTGTGGCTTGTCTTTCCTACAAGCCTAGGTGTCAGTATTCCTTGAAGACCAGTTCTCTTTCCCGGCTGTTCCTCAGTCCCTGTGTCTGGATTCCTAAATATTGGTTTAAAAAAAAAAAAAAGCAAAGAACTGATTAGATTTTCCTCTTTGAAGGGGCTTGGTCTGTCTGATTTTTGTTGTTGTTGTTGCTTTAAATATCTGTTGACAAGACCGCTATATTCATTAATCTATTGAGATGCCTGAGTCAGTAACCTACATGGCATTTCCACACTTTAGAGTTAATATCATGAGTGTGAAAAGCATATATTCTGAGCCTCTGTGGTCAGCCTAGAAATTATGATGCAGTGGACAGCCACCTGCCCCACATACATATCTAGACTGGGGAGGGACACCTCTTCTAGGGCACTGGGTGAGTATTAAAACACTAATAATAAATAGGAAAATGAATTTAGTGTTTATGAGACATTTTTAAGGTTTTCTTTGTATGTACATAAAGCATTCTTTATATTTATTTTCTAGTAACTAAGTAAAGGTTGCAGGATAGGGCACTTTGACCTTCTGTTGAAAGAAATTCTTTTCCTCCACTCCCTAGAGATAAGGCCAACTGTCCAGCAGATATTCTCTGTCAACATAGGCTCTCCCAAACAACAATGGCTTTGGAATGAAAGAAATGTTTTTCCTCCCTTCCTCCCCTCTTCTGAGATAAGGCCCCCTAGCTAGCAAATATTCCACCAGGGTTCCCTCCCCTCCTCTAAGCACATGGGAGAAACAGATTAGAAAGCACTAGGCTGGAAGGGAGGGGCTGATTAAGCCCCTGCTATCTCATTCCCTAAAGACCAATCAGTTTAAAATTCACACTGTTCTGCCAATCACATTGTACCTAATGGCAGCTGCTCTAAAATCCTATATAAGGTCCCTGAACGGACTCCATGGGGTCACCTCTGCCTCTTTTGCAGGATGACCCAATGCATTGGAAATAATAAACCTTTTGCTGATTGCATCACTGTAGATCTCCATGTCTTTGTGAGGGGGAATTACTGGTAGTTACTACCTTCAGGGGTCCAACATTTTGGTGCTTTGGCCAGGAAACTCATCCTCACTGGACCGGTGACTTGAGACCAGGGCACAAGCAGGTACCACAGTTTTGTTTGTCTGTGTCTATGAGTCTGCATCTATCATGCTTATGTTTTCCTGCTTTTCCTGTCTTTCTGTTTCTGGGTGGCCACCACTAGTCGGTTTGGTTTTGCAACTCTCTGGGGAGTTGTGGTGTCTGTAGTTGCTTAAGGCTATGGGTAGTGGCAATGAGGGTCTCAGATGAATCTCTGGACCCTATCTGGTGGGTTCAGGTTGAGAAGATCCGACCCCATCTGGGTTTGGTGGCAAGGAGGTCACTGCTGAGTTCCTCTGTTTTTCTGCTGAGGTGTTCCTGGCAGGAATGCATTGGCCTCTTACTTTCTGTCTTTTCTTTTTGTGTTTGTGCTTAGACTGAGGGCAGTTTTTGATGAAATGGGACAGACTGTGATGACTACTCTAGGTTTGACTCTTAAATATTGAACAGATGTTAGAGCTAGGGCTCATAATCTTTCACTAGAAGTTAAGAAACATAAGTGGGAAACTCTGTGTTCCTCAGAATGACCAACTTTCCAGACCGGTTGGCTTATGGAGGGCTCCTTTTCTCTGCCTCCTATAGTGGCTGTCAAAAGGCATGTCTTCGGGATGGTCTCCGGAGGCCACTCGGATCAGATTCCATACTTTACTGTCTGAGAAAGCCTAGCCACTGCCCCCCATTGTGGGTGCAGCCTTTTGTTCCTCTTCCAGGGCCTACAGGAATGCCTATCATGGCTCTTCGAGAAGGGGCCAAGATGGATGTCTTCCCTGCCTCAGATACTGACCTACTACTCCATGCCCCCTTGCTGTCCAGTTTCAGGCAACATCAGAGGCCGGGCCTCAGGTGATTCCAGTTGCCGAACTTCCTGGGATGGGTCCCTCAGCTCCGCCGGCCTCCTCTGTTCTCCCCGCTCCTGACCTGGTGGGACCAGTCCAGGAGACCAGCAGCCAGCATGGGACTACCCCTGTACAGTCTCACATTCTCCCTCTTAGAGCTATGGTCCCCCTGATGACCAGGGTCATCAGCCTTTGCAATATTGGTTGTTCTCCTCGGCCAATTTGTATACCTGGAATACTCATAGTCTCTTTCTGAGAACTCACAGGGTCTGACTAACCTGGTTGATTCCCTTCTTTCCTTCCACCAACCACTTGGGATGACTGCTAGCAGTGGTTCAGGTCCTTTTTACCATGGGCGAGAGACATGATGGCCCCTTGATGCTCGAAAAAACGTCCCTGGGGTGGATGGGCACCCCTCCCTCTTACCAGCAGATATAGATGCAGGGTTCCTGATAACCAGATCAGACTGGGATTTCAACACCCCTGAAGGTAGGGAATACCTGAAGGTATCTCGCCAGACTCTGATGGAGGGTCTCAGGGGTGGCCAAGCACCCCACAAATTCGATCAAGGTGAGAGTAGTGATGCAGGGGCCAAATGTGTCACCCTCTGCTTTCCTAGAATGACTCATGGAGGCTTTCCACCAATTCACTCCTTATAATCCTTGTAGTGAAGAGCCCAAGGTGACAGTTTCTGTTGCTTTTGTCGACCAGTCTAGCAGAGATCTTAGGAAGAAGTTGCAGAAACTTGAAGGATTACAGAATAAGTCATTAAAAGAGCTGGTGCAGGTAGCTGAAAAAGTGTTTCATAATAGAGAGACAGAGGAAGAGAAAGAAGAAAGGAAACAGAAGGAACAAGAAGATAGGGAGCTCAGAAGAGATAAGAGACAGGAAAGGAATTTACACAGAATACTGGCCACTGTAGTTAGGGAGACCAGGGAGCCTAGTAAGGGAATACCCGGCAATAGAAGAGAACCTTTGGTTAAGGACCAATGCACTTACTGCAAGATAAAGGCCATTGGGCAAGGGTCTTTCCCATAAAGAAGAAAAAGCGTCCCTAGAGTACTGGCTATGCAGTAGGATAACGATTAGATGAGACAGGGTTCAGACCCCCTCCCCAAACCCAGGGTAACTCTTAGAGTGGAGGGGAAGCCCACTCAGTTTCTTGTGGACACTGGAGTTCAACATTTTGTCCTCTTGCAATATAATGGACCCATTTCAAGTAAGCCTGGGTTCAAGGGGCTACAGGCAATAAGCAATATTCATGGACTACTGGAAGAACAGTGGACCTTGGTGTGGGCCGGGTATCCCACTCATTCATTGTCATCCCCAAATGTCCATACCCCCTGTTGGGGAGAGACCTCCTCACCAAGATGGGGGCACAGATCCATTTCCTCCTGGAAGGGCCACAGATTAAAGACCGTCAGGGAGAGCCCATCCAGGTTTTGACTCTTAAGAGGCTTGAGATGGAATCCGATCCCACACCTTACAACTCCCCAGCTGGGGATCCTGTGAAAGTGCCAATCAGCCTGGAATACCCCACTCCTTCCCATGCGGAAGCCTGGGACTAGTGACTACAGACCAGTCTAGGACCTCAGGGAAGTAAACAAGAGGGTAACTGACCTCCACCCAATGGTCCCCAACCCATATAACCTGTTAAGCTCTCTGCCCCCCTCCAGGACCTGGTACACAGTTCTAGACCTTAAGGATGCCTTCTTTGGCCTGCTCCTGGCCCCTAAAAGCCAGAAGTACTTTGCCTTTGAATGGAAAGACCTAGAGTATGGGAAGACAGGCCAGCTCATGTGGACTCCCCTTTCACAAGACTTCAAGAACTCACCCACTATCTTCGACGAGGAGCTGCATCAGGATCTGGCCACATTTCATACCACCAACCCTTAGGTAACGCTTTTGCAATTTTTAGATGATCTCTTCTTGGCAGCCCCCAGCAAGGAACTTTGTCTCAAGGGGACAAGACACCTTCTCGCTGAACTGGGAGAACTGGGTTACTGTGTTTCAGCCAAAAAAGCCCAAATCTGCAGCCAACAGGTCAGTTACCTGCGGTATTTGCCAAAAGATGGGAAAAGGTGGCTGTCAGAAGCCAGAAAACAAACTGTGTTCCATATTCCATTGCCCAATAATCAAAGGCAAGTTAGAGAATTTCTGGGTACAGCAGGCTTCTGTCACCTATGGATACCAGTGTTTGCTGAGATGGCAGCCCTACTTTACCCACTTACTAAGGACAAACAACCATTTATTTGGGGGGAGAAAAAACAACAGGCATTCAATGATTTTGAAGCAGCACTAATGTCAGCCCCCACTCTAGGCCTCCCAGATGTGACAAAGCCTTTCCATTTATTTGTGTCAGAAAACAAAGGCATAGCAAAAGGGGTTCTGACATAGAAACTGGGGCCATGGAAAAGGCCAGTGGCATACCTATCTAAGAAACTGGACCTTGTGGTAGTGGGGTGGCCCACCTATTTTTGAATTATAGCTGCATTTGCCATGCTGGTCAAGGATGCAGACTAATTGACTTTGGGACAAGACTCAGTAATAACTGCTCCTCATGCACTTGATAGTGTGGTCCATCAATCCCCTGACTGGTGGCTCACTAACACCCACATGACCCACTATCAGACTTTGCTGCTTAATTCAGACCGAATCACGTTCACTCCCTCAATGGGTCTGAACCCGGCCACCCTGTTCCCCGACCCTGACCTAGAACCTCCTATCCATGACTGTCAACAAGTACTTGTGGAAGCACATGGCTGGCGCAAAAACTTGTCCGGCCAGCCCCTGGCGGATGCTGAGCCTACATGGTTCACAGATGAGAGTAGCTTCCTGAAAGAAGGAAGACAAAAAGTAGGTATGGCTGTAGTAGATGGACAGAGAGTCGTGTGGGCAAAGGCCCTACCAGAAGGAACCTCAGCACAAAAGGCCAAGCTTATTGCTTCCACCAGGGCCCTGGAACTAGGAATAGACAAAAAGATTAATATCTATACAGATAGCAGGACTGAAACACCTTAGTGGAACAAATAATCCACAGCTGTGAGCCTTGCCAAAAGGTGAATGCCTGACAAAATAGGATGGACCCTGGTAAGAGATATCAAGGGGACAGACCAGGAGTATACTGGGAAGTGACCTTCACCAAGGTAAGGCCTGGCAAGTATGGCTACAAATACCTATTAGTTTTCATAGATACCTTTCCAGGATGGGTAGAAGCTTTTCCTACAAAAAAGGAAAATGTTGCAGTGGTTGTCAAAAATATACTGGAAGAAATCTTTCCCCAATTTGGAGTGCCCAAGGTAATCGGATCTGACAATGGCCCAGCCTTTGTTGCCCAGGTAAGTCAGGGAGTGGCCAGATATCTAGAGTTCGATTGGAAACTTCATTGTGTATACAGACCTCAGTGCTCAGGGCAGGTAGAGAGGATGAGCAGAACTCTAAAAAAGACCTTAAGTAATTTGACCATGGAGACTGGCACTGACTGGGTGGTGCTCCTTCCCCTTGCCCTGTTTAGAGTTAGAAATACCCTATCCCGCTTCAGCCTAACCCCCTTTGAAATCCTGTATGGGACTCGAACACTCCTAACCCTCTTTGGGGATGGCATAGAACCCACTTGTCATAGTAATAATGATCTGTATGCTAGGTTAAAAGGCCTGCAGGTAGTACAACAAGAGATGTGGATGCAGTTGTCAGCTGCCTACAAGCCAGGAACCCCCAAGACATTCCACCAGTTCCAGGTTGGAGACCCAGTCTATGTGCGGCGACATCGTGCCCAGATGCTCGAACCCCGCTGGAAAGGACCCCTAATAATCTTAGTATTACTTTTAGCCTTTGGACCTTGCATCATAAATTGCTTACTGGCTTTCATTAAAGAGCACCTAAGCACTGTGCAGATTATGATGCTATGGCAACAGTACCTAGAGTTAGATCAAAATGAGTTGTAATTTCATGATTGAAATACTACCAAGAAAATAGGGGGAATGAAAGAAATGCTTTTCCTCCCCTCCCTAGAGATAAGGCCAACTGTCCAGCAGATATTTTCTGTCAACATAGGCTCTCCCAAACAACAATGGCCATGGAATGAAAGAAATGCTTTTCCTCCCCTCCTCCCCTTTTCGGAGATAAGGCCACCTAGCTAGCAGATATTCTACCAGGGTTCCCTCCCCCCCTCTAAGCACATGGGAGAAACTGGTTAGAAAGCACTAGGCTGGAAGAGAGGGGCCTATTAAGCCCCTGCTACCTTATTCCCTAAAGACCATTCAGTTTAAAAGTTACACTGTTCTGTCAATCACATTGTACCCTAATGGCAGCTGCTCTAAAATCCTATATAAGGTCCCTGAACAGGCTCCATGGGGTCGCCTCTGTCTCATGTGCAGGATGACCCCAATACATTGGAAATAATAGGCCTCATGCTGATTGCATCGCTCTCGATCTCTGTGTGTTTGTGAGGGGAAACTACTGGTAGTTGTGACTTTCGGGGGTCCAACATTGTCAGCTATTGGACTGTCCCTTGCTACACAGGTTGCTTTGAGGAAAAAGAATAGAAGTCAGTCAGCCAACCTCATCACCCTGTCCTAAATACTCCCTGCATATCTTGAGAAAAATTCACAATGATTCGCAGCCAATCAATCATTCTGATTCCTAAGGGCACAGTCTTAGTTGGGGCTGTTTCAAAGTTTCTGCTATCATGAGTCTTGATGAACTTTATGTGACCCTGCAACCATTTCCAGCCAGGCCTGTGAAGAAGTCCTTCATCTGCTGTACTTGCTATGACTGGGCACTGGAGACAAAGCTGTGATTGGTGCAGACACAACCTTCATTGACATGCAAGATATGCTGTGATTACTCCAAACATACATTCACAGACCTGTGGTAAGCTAAGAGATGCTCCTCACTCACAATCTTCTAGCCTTAGGCAGTTCCACTCTTCTGTTTCTGCCATCCACAGCACATTTAGCTTGTCTTACGGAATTAGACCCACTCAACTCCATATTTATTGCTATCCTTGGCAGTCATCCCATGGTACTGGCATCACCAAAATTTGGGGGCATATACTGCACCTGAACTGAACCTTCTCCAAAAGCCTCTACTAGGTTCTCCTCAGGGACTCAGATCCTGCCACACCATGCCAAGCCTCAACTTCTCTCCAGGACCCCCTTAATCCTGGGCTTCAACTAGAACTGAGGCTTCACCTTCACCAATCACCATCACCCAGCTTCTCTTCAGAGACCCCAGGATCCCAAACTTCAGAGACTGACCAGCTCTCTATGACTCCTTCATGACCAGCACCACTTGGGTGATTCTCATCCTACCAATTTCATCTACCAGCATGAGATGTAATCTCAGGCCTCTCTGGACTACACCATCTGTGAACTAAACTTGGGAAATACTCCTACATTTATGATTCTCAATGATATTGATCTCCTCTTAATCCCAGTCAACTCCAGTTAACTAACATTAATTGTCCTAATAAAACAAAGGTTACGTACATTTTAGTGATTCTTATCCCTTGTTAGTCACAACTGACTCTTCAGTCCTAGCTGATCATACAGATCATACAGATTCATAATTCAAAATAACTGACAGCCTTGATGGAGTCTTTAAGAGACTTTCAAACACCCAAGTAGAGCTTCCCAGGCCTGGCCTCCACTAACTATACTGATCTCAGAATTCATCTTTTACGTTCACACAGAATACTCCAGTGAGCTTTGGGCATTAAATTGCTTTTACAGATCAAAGTTCCAAAATCTTTCTTCATTCTTCCAAAGTTCACATGGCCAGGTCTGCCACAGCAATACCTGACAGACTGGTACTTTTTGTCTTATGTATTCTTGCCGTAAAACACCAAAACCAAAAGCAGATAGTGAAGAGTTATTTCTTACAACTCTCAGGTCACAGTCCGTCACTAGAGAAAATTCAGGGCAGGAAATCAAAGCAGGAACTTGAAGTCAGGACCTGAAGCAGAGGTCATGGAAGAATGCTATTTACTGGTTTGCTTAACCTGACATTTTTATACCATCCAGGAGCACTTGCATGTCAAGGGATGGTGTCATCTCAGTAAGCTGGATCTACCCACATCAATCATTAATTAAGATTGTCTACAGGTATATCTTAATGAGGCATTGACTCAGTTGAGAATCTCTCTTCCCAACTGACTCTAACTTGTATCATGCTGGCATAAACCTAACCAGCACATTCTCTTCCTTTTCTATCAGTGTATAGAACAAGGACCCCAACCAGCTGATGAGTATACTGCACCATGCTCTGGGCACACCAGCATTTGATACTGTGCTTACAATGTAGATTTTCCTTGCAAGGACAAGCACGTCAGTTACACTGGGTTGTGGCCAAGGCATGTATGTGTGCACCCCCTCTTCAGGGCATGGAACGGTAAAGAGAGAAGATGATGGGGTGCTGCTGGAGAGATCCCTCATGGACCCACCACCATCTGCTCTACTCCCTCTTTCACCTAAGCTCTTTAACAGAGTCTTCTGCCTAATCCTTATTCTCCATTCTGTAAGAATGGGTCAGCCACTCTGGGTGTGCAGACATATACCAAGTGGGTACAGTCAAGCAACAGCTTGGATCATCGTACTGAATAGTAGCACCAGAACTGCTTTCCCTGGAAAGAAGGAAGGAGCCTACTCAACCCTCTACTGAGCACAACTGTGAGCTGTGACTTGAGAGAGGAGGAGGACTTCACACTCTGCAGACAAGAAGAAGGCTGCTTAACTCAATAGATGTTTCTAGCAAGACGGAGGCTATGAAGAGAGTAGGTGCAGCCAAATCTCATCCTGAGCTGCTTTGTTTTAATTTTTATTGATTCATTGTGAATTTCACATCTTGTAACCAAATTCCATTCATTTTCCTGTCCTTTCATATCTGCCTCCACCCTTGTAACCCCCTCAACAGAAAAAAAATAATGATAATACAAAAGAACTCATTGTGGAAACTGTAATGTGTCATGGTGTGTGACACAGTGTCTTAGTTGGGGTTTTATTGCTGTGAAGAGACCACATGACCATGACAACTCTTATTAAAAAAAAAACATTTAATTGGGGCTGGCTTACAGTTTAAGAGGTTCTATCCATTATCATGATGGTAGGAAGCATGGCAGCATGCAGGCAGACATGATGCTGGAAGAGTCAAGAGTTCTTCATCTTGATTCTCAGGCAGCCAGGAAGAGACTGGATTCCATACTGGGTAGAGCTTGAGTATAAGAGACTTGAAAGCTCATGCTCACAGTGACACACTTCCTCCAACAAGGCCACACCTACTCCAACATGACCGTATCTTCTAATAGTGCCATTCCCTATGGGCTAAGCATTCAAACACATGAATCAATGGTTGGCATACATGTTCAAACCACCACACGCAGTATATCTTTTTGTCCACACATCTTTATTTACAAATGTTCATTGCAATGAGTTATTGGTCTGGTTCAAGGCCTCTCACTTCTGCTACATTATCAATATGGATCCTTACCTGGCTGCCTCTCAGATATCCTGTCATTGCTGTGTCATTGAGATCCTTTAGCTTTGATCTATAGGAACAGCCCTTTCACATGTGCCAGCAGTTCCTAGATGGGGTAGATGGGTTGATCAGCCAACCAGCTCTCCTGCACCCACGCCACCAGGCACAGCTCTCCAGCACTGCCCAGGCTAACTTAGCCAAATACCACATCCAATAAGGGGCAAGACCAATTCTCCTGCTCTCATGTCCTAGTGGTTGATTAACCAGTATCCCCTCAACACCCACCATCTCCTCCCCACCCTTCCACCAAGGCTTTTGAAGGTCAGGCACACTGTAAAATGACATTCAGGCTTTGAAGTCTAGAGTTGCTTTGGCATCACCATCAGCTTTTCCTAGGGACACACAGATGCCTGTTCACCACAGATGGGCACCAGTGACAGATTAACATGTAATTTCACAAAAGTCTGACTTGGTGAGGCCATTGGGTTTTCTTACAAGAGTGTAGCAACCTTCAAACCCCTGCATCACCACTAACTCCCACTTTCAAGAAGAGCCACAGAGAAACCACCAGACTAGACCACTGCATGGGTAGAAATTAAGGTTTATTGGGGATCAAACTGCCAAGGTTATCTCTCAGGATCAGAGAAAGAGAATAGTAAAATGGCTGAAAAGAAAATGGATTTAATATCACATCAGGGTAATGAGATGTTACAGGCATGTCAGTCAATACGGATTGACTGAGAACTAGGTACATTTGCCCAAGTCAATTGGCCTTTGGGGAAAGACAGGAACCTGTGTTTGGAGATCTGCTTTTCTGGTAATCAGAAACCTGCAATTAGGCTTGCCTACCTGACACCAAGTTTTCTGTTTACTTGGCCAAAGCTCTTCTGTTTAGGACAGTATCACCAGCACTGCCATTTTAGGGTGCCACTTCAGTCTTAACCCAACCTAACTTGGATGGTGACCTCATGTAAGCTGCATCATGGAGTTCTGGTTTCCAAATGATTATCCATATTCTATATAGTCTGGCATCTCCCAAGACTGCTTGCAGCTTGGAGGCTGGAGTAATATCTGGAACCCCAGTGGTGAGGTTACAAATACATGCTGCCTGGTCTAGCTCTTACATAGGTGCTATGTACTCAAACTCTGGTCCTCATGCTTGTATTACAACAAAGCATTGTACTACAAGTAGTATCTCCAGCCTAGTCTCACTTTTAAATCATTTTATCATATTTTATTTTCAGAAGACACTCACCATCCAGATCTACATAGCACCTCTATTATGTAATGTTGTTTCCAGCTTTCCCATGTTCTCAGTTCAAGTTAAGCATCTCTGTTCAGAATTCTGTTGCCCTGGGACCCTGGGACTGCACAGAAGTGTTCAGCTGGGTCTAAGTCAATGAATATTCCAGTGGTTCATATTTTGCCATATTGTCTCCAGGAAAGAATGGAATTTGGCTTCTAACAACATATCTTTTTGTCTACAAGGCATATAGGGTAGAAGTTGGTATTTTCCTTTTCTTTTTTTTAATTGAAAATATAGATTTTTTTCTTACAGTATATTCTGATTGCAGTTTCCCTTCCCTCAACTCCTTTCAGATCCTCCCCACTTTAATCATCCACCCAAACCCACAATTTTTCTTTTCTTTCATTAGAGTACAAAGAAGAAATAATAGAAGGAAAAAAAGGAAGAGGAGAAGGAGGAGGAGGAGGAGGAGGAAGAGGAGGAGGAGAAGGAAAAGAAGAAGAAGAAGAAGAAGAAGAAGAAGAAGAAGAAGAAGAAGAA
>JADRCH010000367.1:311630-350454 GCA_019843965.1 Rhynchomys soricoides | reverse complement strand
AGAAGAAGAAGAAGAAGAAGAAGAAGAAGAAGAAGAAGAAGAAGAAGAAGAAGAAGAAGAAGAAAAGATAAAAAACAAGCCAGATAGGACAAAACAAACCAAGAGCCAAAGAATAGATACAGTAAACACATTCACATGCTGAGACACACACATTCACACAAACATACACAGAAAATCCACTAAAACAAAATAAAACATCACAATATATAAAGAAAAGATTTGTAAGGTTTAAGAAAACTGCACAGATAAATCCAAAAGCCTCCAAAAAGAGCACTGTGTTCATTTTGTGGTCGCCATCTACTGCTGGGCATGGAGCCTACCTGTAATGTGCTTTGTATACTCTGTAGACTCCATTGGCAAGAATTAATTTTTCTTTTGGGAACAGTTAGCAACTGGAGTCAGCTTCTGGGTTAGGGGCATAAGCTGTGTCTACTTCCCCTCACAGTGACGGGGACCTCATCTGGCTTATACTTAGACACGTCCAGCTGCTGTGCATGCTGCCACAGTCTGCGTCAGTCCTGTAGTGTCTAGAAGGCCTTGTTTTCTCAATACATCAAAATGAAAGCTAATGAATAGCACCACACTGCTCTATTACTATACCCACTTGTTACTTGTTCTTTACTCTCCACCTTGAGCATGGGAAAAAAAACCACTAAACAACCTTTTTCCCATTTGAATTGTGCCTCTCTTAACACTGACACTGTTCCCAAACTATCCCTGATAGGTTGAAAAATTCTGTCCTTTTCATTGTCATTGTTTCCTTCTGCTGTTGCCTCTTTTGCCCTTTGTCTCATGTTCCCCTCACTCCCATTATTACAGCACATGGCAATCAAGAGGAACATCAATGATACTGGCATTTATTTGTTTGTTATTTATTATTATAACAATTATTTATTATTATTCAACTGTGCCTCAGGACTATGTTATGCTCATGACACAAGAACTCTAGAATTTAGAGTAAATCTGTAGGTTTTCACTAATTATTATGCATTCATAATTCTACACTTTGCACTTTTGATCTCTTGAGAACATGCTGTCCCTGCTCTGCTGAGGATGAAGTGTAGACATCCAAGGTGTAGACCTGAGCTCCAGACTCCTAGTTCCACAGGGAGGAACTTTGGAAAGAAAAAACCAAAAATTTCTGCCTTCCTCTTTGGCTATTGGATATTTAAACAATTTAAATGATGAGCTTCAATTAATTGGCACTTCTGTAGGAAACTTCCAAGAAGACTAGGCCAAGTGTGATGCCAGCCCAAGAACTTGCCTCAGATTTCACAGAATTCTGATAATTTGTCAGACCATCTTTCAGGAAAAACTAAGACCAGTACAATGATGGATTGGTGATGAGCATTACTGCACACTGACCAGGACCACTTAGCTATGCACATCTCTTGCTCTCTATTTAATCTTAAGTTTCATGCCAGGACCCTGAAGATGGAGTTGGGAGTCACTTTTTACTTCCAGACATAGTCACAGTGAATAAATTGCCCTTCTTTGCCTTTCTAGATTCATTTATCTCTTTGATTAGCCTATTAGACATAGATAGAAGATCCTTGCTTGTAAAGGTAGCCAAGGTCCCAGCTCTGACCTTAACAACAGCAGTAGCATTTCTGCTCAAGTTCTATTCATGCTGATGAAATCCATTAAGGACTGGGAGTGGAGAATAAACTTGAGATCTTTTATCTTACGGGTATCAGTCTTGCCTTGAATGCAAGATTTTGCTCCATCTAAGTCTTGAAGCACAAGACACTTCCCTGTAAGAACACAGATGCAAGTATGCACAGTAGGCCAAAGAAGATTTAGAAAGAGTAGGTGAAGAGTTGGCTTCCTCAGCCCACAGAGGTGTCTCGTGGAGGGAATCATGTGTGAGAAGGGGAGATAGCATAGGGAGAAAAAGCAGCTTTTGACAATTTCAGAGCCAAGGTACAGGGTAAGAAGGCATAGAGCTTAGCAGAGAGCAAGTGGGGGGAAGGTATGTTTTGTTTTACCAGATCCTAAGACCAGAAAGCAGAAGTGAGAGGTCACTGCCAATCAAGCAAGAGCTAGGGCTCTGCTCCAATGTTTTCTGACCTAATCCTTGAGCTTTAGTTTCCTTAGCAGAGCTTTGCCACAGTGCCCTTCTCAATGTTTGGGAGAATCACAAAGAATAGAGGCAGGTAGAGTCTGCATGTGCAGAGAGGGGGTTTTGTATCAGATTAACCAACCAAATGGAATTACAAAATCTCACAATTAGGCTTTTGGCAGGTGCTTCCAGAATTAGGTGCTCCACCTTCAGGAGCAATTCTGTATCTTAGTCATCCTTTGATCCTTGCAGGGCAGAGCTGAATATTTACAGACCTTTGAAGAGCTAAACAGCCTTCAAAGCAGACAAAGGAAACCATGACAGCACCCTCCAGCATCCCACAGCCTAGCCATTCCAAATGCTTAGATAGCAACCTTCCACAAATGTGTCTCATTTTCATCCCACCTGGCATAAAATCCACACATCCTGTAGAGTCACCAAAGCCACAGATAGACAACTCTAACTTCTGTCCATTACTTCTTTTCCATGCCACATCCTCTGTAAAATACTGTGTTTCATACAGCTTAGTGATGAAAATGTATCTATGCCAGCAGCAAAAAAAGGTGCTTTTTGCTTTATTAAGCAGGCACAGGAAGAGGCTCCATGGAAGAGCAGGTGGCCATGGATTCTGTCTCCATGGCAACCCAGTGTGCAGTCACTTTTAGGGTTAGCTCTTTCACTTCATATGAGACTTGAGGTACATGTCAGTACTTCAGAGAGAGCAGGTTAAGCTTAATTGCTATTCATCTGTGATGGTGGTCCACCCACTGAACATGGCCCTGGCCACCTGAGAAAGTGCATGAGTTAGTGGAGGTGATTTGCATGGTGTCAACTGAGCATAAAATCAACTTGGTGGAGAAAAAAAAATTACATTTATTTGGTCCTAATTAGGGTTGCAATCTGGCAAATCACAGATTCAAGCCATTTGAAAATGTACTCTAAGTCTTAAAAATGGCAATGATAGTTGCAGCTTGAAAATTCCAAAGGGCAGAAATCACATCACTCCTTAGCAACATGACTGGTTGGGGCAAAGGTCAAGCTACACTCCCAGGAAGGCACTGGTTGTTTTTTGGTTCCAATTTCATTATTTGAGGGGAAGGAATCAGTGAGGCAGGCTGTCAGCAGAGATTAGTTTATCGAACAGTGTTACAGAGAATTGAATGTCAGCTCAATATCAAGGCCAGCACATGAGAGGCACATCTTCAGGGCAAGTTTAGTAGCAGACATGTCCAAATTGTGACCTGACTTTACCATACCTGCCCCCAAACAATGCTATTCTTCCTTGGTGATAGCCATTGTCTTCTGAAAGTTTCTCTATTTTTTTTTTTTAACTTTATCTTGTGTTTAGTTACTTTTCAATTTTATTTCAATGAATATTTCATTTTGTTAGAATCATACTTTTCAGATGATCTGTATTCTTTTGACATGTTATTCAACTATGTAATATATGTAATTTTTAAGAAAGAATACATGAGTTGATTTTGCTTTTCTTAAATAGTAAAATATAAGTAAAAGTGTCATGCTTTGCTTTTTAAAGGCATTTTTATTTTAAATATATGCTGTTATAACTAATAAAATTAAAATATCAATTTGTTATTTAAATACATTTTTCATTTCTTGATCTATCAAATCTTAAAAAAACATTAAAAAAAATAAACTACCATTCTTCTTTAGCTCAGTTGGTAGAGCAAAAGACTGTAGAAATAAACCTACCATTCTAACATACAACATCTATTTTCTACATAAGGTATGAATGCCACACTTTTTAAAATAGAAAGATAAGCAATATTTCATTATATAAAGAAAAGAACCCCTCATCCACAATATAGAAATCTATACAATTTTACCACAGTCAAGATGCATTAACTGTACAAATTTAAACCTGTTTATAATTCACTAAATTAAAGATTCTGGCAAAGTAAATGAAATAGATGATAGTTTTGGAAAATACTCTATCTAGTCAACTATAGGAAAAGTTATAAACCAGACCTCTGTTTCTTAACACTAAGGAACTATTTATAGAAACTGCAAGCTATCAAATATACAGAGCATTGGCTGTTGCTAACAACCAGAAGAGACATCTTTTAAAGGTCATCTCAAAAGATCTGTTGCAGTGCAGACTCTCTGGTCACTTGCTACTTTCTAATCAAAGACCTAAGATCTTACCATTTTCCCAGGTACAATGGACAACCTGGTTATTATGTACAGTGATACATTTCAGAGATAAGTAAAGTCTTGTATAAAATTCCCAGAATTACTTCATTTAAAATGTTGAGATTTCCCACAGAGCTGCCAAAATCTCACTTGCTGATAACCCTCAGATATAAATGTAAAAATTTCCCTACAAAGGCCTAAGAGGAGGAATCTTTGATATACATATTTTCTTTAACCTCTATTTTATCACTGTATGTCCAGAGATAATTGCTGTGAAAATTTAGATATAACACTTGAGAGAAAAATATAACGATTATAGGGCTTCACCCCCAAGAAAAAAACACTGGACTCTGGGTCTATGAAATCATCTAAGTGTACCATCCAACCTCTGCTGCTATAGCTCAATGTGTGTCAGATGGTCACAGCTGTGGAACAACTTAGATTTCACCATCCATCTAGAAAAGGAACTCACCCAAAGCTAAAGACAAATTTAACCATCTACATCCATAGACAGTGTGTTGGTTGTCTTTCTCAGCTGTCTTTATACAGCTGAAAGGGCTTGTTCTTCTTCCTTACATTGCTGCAGCTTGGAGTGCTGCCCCTTGCTGGTAAGACTTCACAGGGCACAGGGCTTGGATACCACTTCAACTTCCTGAAAGACAGACAGCAAGGGGAGAGATAGCATGTTTCCAAAGAGAAGCACTACAAAATTTGGTGGGGATTTGACCACTCCATGCCCAGCTATCACAGACTCTTCAACATGGTCACTAGCCCTGGAATGGAATCTGGGGATAGCCTCTACATCCCTGACTCCAGCTGTTTCAAAAAACTATTTGTGTGAGATTATAGTATGTATTGCCTAAAATGGTCCTCTGTGTACTCTATTGATTCCTCTCTGTGTAAAGAGCTCTAGTGTTACTTAGCTTACCCAAGCATTTAAAAATTCTTGTGTATTCTTTTCTAAGAGAGAACCTTATTGCAATTTTCCAAATAAGCAATTCTTGCCTCCTTAATTTTTGTCTTATACAAATTGTTTGCATGTGTATGTGGGTATGGGTGTTCACTTGGGTGTGAGCATATTAATGTGTGCACATGTAGGTTTAAGGTTGATGTTGGGCATTATCCTCAATTATTCTCACTTTATATGTTGAATCCATCTTATCCTAAGATTTCCATATGTCATTTCCTCTAATACACTGGGATTACAAATAGGCCACTGTGACCACCAGCTTTTTAAGTGACTGTTAGATCTGAACTCTAGTCTTTGCATTGGTGCAGCAAGTACTTTATCCACTGCTCCATAGCCCTATCCCTTTTGGTGGAATTTTTCATTGGCTGCATCAAAGCTATAACTCCTTGAGGAGACCCTATACACTCTCTTCTATTATTTCATTAAACCTCTCCGGTGATTCTGAAATCCTTGTGACTATTCTTGTTAAGCTTGGGCCATTAGCATCTGTCAGACATCTGTTTCCACAGAGCTTTGATCTCTCCCTCTATGCTGTCATTATCAAATGCTCTAATGAATATTCAAAACTATTTAAAGAATGAGAAAAGTCTAGATACATGATAGGATTAGCCTGCAACCTGCTGCTCACTGTTGTGGTCTATAAAGAGGAGCCAAGAAAAGTAGGGAGCTTTTTTAAATCTGGAAGTGGACATTGACCCTCAGTCCACAGCCAACACAAAACTGAAATTGAATCTTGCCAAAACTGGGCTTAGCAGAAAATTGGACTATTCCTTAAAAGAGCTGGAAGCTATCCTGGTACAGTCAGCATAAGTCCCTGACTGCTACAACTATAAGTTACTAATGTGGCAGTTGCTTGTGGCATTAATAAAAGTTAATGCATAAGTAAGATTAAATAGTTAATTTAAAAGTTAATTATTTACAATAAGATAAATAATTAGTTGCTATTTCCATGTGTAAAATCTATACCTTATATAAAAGCTTGAACCTTTATAAATAAGCATTGCATCTATATCACTACCAACATTGTTCTCCTCTCAGGCTCCCTCTCAAACTTAAAATTTGTTTAATTATCATTGTTTTACACACACACACACACACACACACACACACACACATACACACACCTATATCTTTCTGAGTCCATTTAGAATTGTTTTTATGTACATATGTCAAGAGGTGATCACTTGAGGTTGTACAACCTTTGTGGAAGTTCAACTCTAAAGGAAGCTGATTCTCTTTCAACAGTCATTGACCACGAGAAGCTTTTCATCTAAAGATGAGAACATGTGGAATATTCTCACTCTGGGTTGGCAGGTCAACTAGTGTCATTATACTTGTCTTATTCAGGCAACCATATTGCAGACAGATCATGGGTGCATTTTCCCTGTCATGACTATCTAACAGCAGAAATCCAGGACCTCTGGCTCTTAAAATCCTTCTTCCCCGTTCACTATGATAGTCATTCAGCTTTAGGTGTGGGAGATACATTGCAGATATATCAGTTTGGGGTGGACAATCACATTCCACTCTCATTTATTCTTTACATTTTGACCAGATGCAGATCTCTGTAATAGTCACCATCTGTTGCAAAAGGATGCTCCTTTGAAAGGGGTGAGAGGTATTCTTATTAATGTGTATAAGGATAAGGAATGCAGTCAGACATTATAATTGTTTATGAAAATGGCAACAAAAGGTTTCTTCTCTCTGGCAAATGACCTCTTCTAGTTGTTTAAGTTTACAGTACCAAAATCAAATTCCCTCCAATTAAATGGGCCTTTTGTCCAACTAAATAGTTGTTGGTTATCCTAATATAAAACAATTTCAGACCATTGTGAATATCTTTGCAGGCCAGTCATTTTTTTGTAGTTCATAGGCTTAACAGCTGCACACACAGCACTACTGACTACTCCTCTACTTTGTCAACTTGCATAACACCTTCCAATATTATAAGAGTGAGTCTTCAGAGAAGGGGTTTCCATGTTAAGTACACCAAATAACTCCTAGTCCTGTGTCCAAAGTATGTGGTGTCTTCAACAATAGGCACCTTACCTTCAAATTCTTGGGAGGCAAACAAGGGCAATTGCCATAGCCTAAATTGCTTTTGAAGTCTCTTGAACTCTCTTGATCAATAATTCAAAGAAAAGTTCCCATGCCTAGCACTGGGATCCTGGCACAAGGTAGCTTGTCTACGGCTCTTGAGGGAAGAGCATTACTTTCTCAAGTTATATAGCTTCATTTAACCTATGTATCTATGTATAAATACACACACACACACACATGCACCTGTGTGTGTGTGTGTGTGTAATTTTAGACAAACATGAAATAACATGTTTCCTGAGTCTTTTTCAAAAAATGTAGTATTTTCTAGTCTTCAATACTTACCCTTCTGTATTATCCACCTTTTCATTCCCTAGTTAAGGCTCCCACCCCATTTTTCCCATTTCCTCATTCATAGCCCCCGTATGTGCCTTGCTATACCCTCTCTAGAGCTACTTCTTTCCTCCCCAACAAGGTCCATTTTTTATTTCCTGATTTCTGTGCTTGTTCCATACTCTGTGCTAAGGTTCAGAGGTAGGAAGTATAAGTAGGAGAAAGCATGTGGCACTTGTCATTCTGAATCTGAGCTACCTGACTCCATATATTTTCTGGTTCCATATCTTTACATGCAAGTATCAATTTATAATTCTTTACTACTGAACAGTATATTTACAATATTTGTAACATTGTATATTTACCATATTTATATTACCATTTCATCAGTTGAAGAATATTTAGGATGTTTTGTTGTCTAATTGTTCTAGCTAGAACTTCAAATACTATATTGAATAGATAGGAAGAAGGTGGACAGCCTTGTCTATTCTCTAATTTTAGTGGGACAAGTTTCTCTCCATTTAGTTTGATGTTGGCTACTGCTTTGCTGTATATTGCTTTTGCTATGTTTAGGTATGGGCCTTGAATTCCTGGTCTTTCCATGGCTTTTCTCATGAAGAGATGTTGAATTTTGTCAAATTCTTTTTCACCATCTAATGAAATGACCATGTGGTTTTTTCTTTGAGTTTGTTTATGTAGTGGATTTCATTGATGGATTTCTGGGTATTGAACCATCCCTGCATCCCTAGGATGAAGCCTACTTGATTATGATGAATGATCATTTTGATGTGTTCTTGGATTTGGTTTGTGAGAATTTTATTGAATATTTTTGCATTGATATTCATAAGGGAAATTAGTCTGAAGTTTTATTTCTTTGTTGGGTCTTGGTGAGTGTTTGGAATCAGAGTAACTGTGGCCTCATACATTGAATTGGGTTATGTTCTTCCTGTTTCTATTTTGTGGAATAGTTTGAAGAGCCTTTGTATTAGGTATTCTTTGAAAGTCTCATAAAATTCTACACTAAACCTGTCTGGTCCTGGGAATTTTTGGTTGGGAGACTTTTGATAACTGCTTCTATTTCTCTAGGGGTTATGGAACTGTTTAGATGGTTTATCTGATCCTGACTTAATTTTGGTATTAGGTATCTGTCTAGAAAATTGTCCATTTCATCCAGATTTTCCAATTTTGTTGAGTATAGGCTTTTATAGTAGGATCTGATGTTTTTTTAATTTCTTCAGATTCTGTTGTTACATCTCCCTTTTCATTTTTGATTTTGATAATTTGGTTACTGTCTTTGTGCCCTCTGGTTAGTCTGGCTAAGGGATTATCTATCTTGTTGATTCTCAAGGAACCAGCTCCTGGTTTTCTTGATTCTTTGTATAGTTCTTTTTTTTTCTACTTGGTTGATTTCGGCTCTGAGTTTGATTATTCTTGCCTTATACTCCTCGTGGGTGTATTAGCTTCTTTTTGTTCTAGAGCTTTCAGGTGTGTTGTTAAGCTGCTAGTATATGCTCTCTCCAGTTTCTTTTTGGCGGCACTCAGAGTTTTCCTCTTAACATTACTTTCATTGTGTCCCATAAGTTTGGGAATGTTGTACTTTCATTTTCATTAAATTCTGGGAAGTCTTTAATTTCTTTCTTTCTTTCTTCCTTGACCAAGTTATCATTGAGTAGAGCTTTGTTAAGCTTCCATGTGTATGTGGGCTCTCTGTTGTTGCCATTGAAGACCAGCCTTAATCTATAGTGATCTGATAGGAGGCATGGGATTATTTCAAACTTCTTATATCTGTTGAAATTTGCTTTGTGACCAATTACATTGTCACAAAATTTATGGAGAAAGTACCATGAGATTCTTCTTCTAAGGTATTTTTCTTCTTCTAAGGTATTTTCTTTTGAATTAGGATGAAATGTTCTATATATATCTGTGAAATCCATTTGGTTCATAAGTTCTGTTAGTTGCACTGTGTCTCTGTTTAGTTTTTTTTCCAATGATCTGTCCATTGATGAGAGTGGGGTGTTGAAATCTCCCACTATTATTGTGTGAGGTGCAATATGTGCATTCAGCTTCAGTAAAGTTTCTTTTATGAATGTGCGTGCCCTTGCATTTGGAGTATAAATATTCAGAATTGAGGGTTGTTCTTGGTTGATTTTTCCTTTCTTGAGGATGAAGAGTCCTTTCTTATCTTTTTTGATGACTTTTGGTTGAAAGTCAATTTTATTCGATATTAGAATTGCTACTCCTGCCTGTTTTTTAGGACCATTTGCTTGGAAAATTGTTTTCCATTCCTTTTACCTGAGGTAGTGTTTGTCTTTAACACTGAGATACATTTGTTATATGCAGCAAAATGCTTGGTCATGTTTATGTATCCATTCTGTTAGCCTATGTCTTTTTACTGGGAAATTGAGTCCATTGATGTTAAGAGATATTAAGGAATAGTGATTGTTGCTTCCTATTATTTTCAATGTTATTTTTATTTTTGTGTAACTATCTTCTTTTGGGTTTGTTGAAAGAAGATTACTTTCTTGCCTTTTCTGGGGTGTAGTTTCCCTCCTTGTGTTGGAATTTTCCATCTATTATCCTTAGTAGGGCTGGGTTTGTGGAAAGATATTGTGTAAATTTGGTTTTGTCATGGATTATCTCGGTTTCACCATCTATGGTAATTGAGAGTTTTGCTGGGTATAGCAGCCTGGGCTGATATTCGTGTTCTCTTAGGGTCTCTATGAGATCTGTCCAGGATCTTCTAGTTTTCATAGTTTCTGGTGAGATGTCTAGGGTAATTCTGATAGGTCTGCCTTTATATGTTAGTTGACCCCTTTCCCTTACTGCTTTTAATATTCTTTCCTTGTTTTGTGCATTTGGTGTTTTGACTATTATGTGACAGGAGGAATTTCTTTTCTCATCCAATCTTTTTAAAGTTCTGTAGGCTTCTTGAATGTTTACACTCATCACTTTCTTTAGGTTAGGGAAGTTTTCTTCTATAATTTTGTTGAAGATATTTACTGGCCATTGAAGTTGGGAATCTTCACTCTCTTCTATACCTATTATCCTTAGGTTTGGTCTTCTTATTGTGTCCTGTATTTCCTGGATGTTGTGGGTTAGGAGCTTTTTGCATTTTGTATTTTCTTTGACTGCTGTTTCAATGTTTCCTATGGTATCTCCTGCACATGAGATTCTCTTTTCTATCCCTTGTATTCTGTTGGTGATGCTTGCATCTATGACTTCTGATCTCTTTCATAGGGTTTCTATCTCCAGGGTTGTGTCCCTTTGTGATTTCTTTATTGTTTCTATCTCCATTTTTAGATCCTGGATGGTTTTGTTCATTTCCTTTGCCTGTTTGATTGTTTTTTCCTGTATTTCCTCTTTAAGGGCTTCTAGTGGGTTATCAGTGTTCTCTTGTATTTCTTTAAGGAGTTATTTATTTCCTTCTTAAAGTCTTCTTAAAGTCTTCTATCATCGTCATAAGAAGTGATTTTAAATCTGAGTCTTCCTTTTCTGGTGTGTTGGGGTATCCAGGGCTCACTGTGTTGGGAGAACTGGGTTCTGATGTTGCCAAGTTGCCTTGGTTTCTGTTCCTTATATTCTTGCCCTTGCTTTTTGCCATCTGGCTATCCCTGGTGTTAGCTGGTCTTGCTCTCTCTGACTGTGGCTTGTCCCTCTTGCAAGCTTTTTTGTCTATACTCCTTAGAGACCAGCTCTTTCTGAGAGGAATTTGGGTTTGGAAAGCCGTGGTACAGTTCTGGGGTGCAGATAGAAACCAGAAAGATTTTGTCTCCAGCTTTTCCTTGGATCCTGTGTCCTGATGGCTCTGCAAGCATCTCTCTTGATTGAGGAATTTGAACAGAAATTGTGGTCTTCCTGTGCTTGAAGGTGTGTTGGCACTCCTGGGAGACCAGCTCTCTCCTGGAACTATGTATGGAGCCCTGCGTCACAGGATCAGCTGCCTGGCCTCAGAAGGAAACCAGAAGGCCACTCCTCAGTCCCTGTGTCCTGAGGGTTCTGGGAGGGTCCCTCTGAGCAGAGGTGCTGCCCTTACCCCTGCTCACAGGCTTTTCCACACTCCTGAGAAGTTACCTCTTTCTCTGTGTTATTTGGTTATGGAGTCGCATGGCACCGGCCACACAGGACTAAAAGGGAAGTTTCCTGTCCCAGGCTGCCCCTTAGTCCCTGTGTTCTGAGGATACTGGGTACGTCCCACTGAGCAATGGTGTTCATCTTACCTCCACTCATAGGCTTGTCTACACTCCTGGGAGACTAGCTTTCTCCTGGCGCTATTTGGCTATGGAGCCCTTTGACATAGGCTCAGGTCACTGGCCACAGATGGAAACTGGAAGGCTCCTGTCCCAGGCTGCTCCTTATTCCCTGTGTCCTGAGGGTTCCAGGTGGGTCCCGCTGAGCAGTGGAGTTTGTCTTATCTCCATTCACAGGTTTGTCCACCCTCCTGGGAGGCTAGCTTTCCCCTGGCGCTATTTGGCTATGGAGCCCTGTGGCACAGACTGAGATCCCCAGCCGCAGAAGGAATCCATAGTCCATTTTTAACTGGTTCATTTGTTTTTCCAACTCTTTGGTTTTGTTTGTTTGTTTGTTTTTGAGTTCTTTGTTTGGGATAATAATGTTCTATATGATGTATAGTTGGGAAAAATCCTTCTCAAACCATGGTCTTCCTCTTCACATAATTGTTTACTTTGCTGTATAGTAGCTAGGGAGATAGGAATACTGAGAGAGATGTGGATCGTGAAAGCCTGGCTTGTGAAGTTTTACAAAGAAGTAAAGACTATTACAATTGTCATAAGAGATTCTGTTCAGCAATGGCTGAGGAATCAGGTGTGATTAATCAGTATCATTGAGGCAAAATCTTCTGGAAAGAGTTTCCTCAGGGTTACCACACAGAAACTGTGGTCCAGTGAGCACTGCATCTTAAGCTGGCAGCCACTCTTTGTAATGCATGAAATTATTCCACATGGTACTGGCCTTGAAGGCCATGAAAGAGTCGTAGAAAGCAATTGAGGCTTGGTACCATGTGGCAGGACCAGAGTCCTTGAAGAGGGGAGAGGAGGTGAAGGTGCAGCCTGTGGAAACACCTACATATTGTGAAGGCCAGTACCATGGACAAACACCAAGGACAGAGGCAGGTTTTTGTGGAGCCTGCATAGGAGATAAGCTTTGAGCACTATAGATGGCAGAGCCACAGAAGCTGGGCTGCCAAAGCCCTTGGATTGCAGAAGATAGTGAGATCCAGACATTAGAAACTGAGTTATTTGGCCCTACTAGTGTTTTGTTTTGCTTTGACTTGATTGTAACTGTGGCCTAGTTCTTCCCTCTTGGAATAAGAAGTTATCTAACTTTTTTTTTTTCTTTTACAGGAGTCCACAGTTGAGGGACTCTGGACTTTTAAAGAGATGTTGGATATTTTAAAGAGGCTAAACTTTTAAAAGTCTTTAAATTTTTAAAAGACTTTTAGAGTAACACTATATTTTCTATTGCGATATTAATATGAGATCTTGGGAATGAACATGGAATTTAAGGTTATGATTTAGTAGTGATGAATTTGTATGCCAAATTGACAAGGGGGAGTTGTGTTGTTTAAATTTTGACAATTTGACATAAGCTTGGGTCATCTGGGAAGAGGGAACATCATTGAGAAAATGCCCCTCTGTCAGATTAGCCTATAGGCAAGCCTATGGGATATTAACTTGATTAAGAATTGATAGTTGCTGTGAGCGTCTCAGCCTAGTGTGGACAGTGTTGTCCTAGACTGTATAAGAAAACAGGCTGAACAAGCCAGTAAGCAGTGTTCTTCCATGGGTTCTTCTTCAGATGCTGCCCTTAAGTTCCTATCTTTAGTTCTTGTCCTGAATTTCCTTCATAATGGGCTAAAAACTGAAAAAAACTGTTTCCTTCCCTAGTTACTTTTAGTCATAGTGTTTGAATGGCTCAAATAGACCAAAATGTGGCAAACATAGCTCTGGCAGGTTTTCCCTTCTCCCCACTAAGCCATAGATTGCATTCCTAAAGCTATCCCCCAAGGTCTATTCCCTTATTTGGCCACTTCCTCCTTCTGAGGCTGACCACCAAAATCCAGCTATCAAAGAATTGAAGGTCAGCTCCTTTGACTACCCTGATTAACATGTCCAAACAAATGTAACCAAATCATTCTAACACAGTGTTGTCCATTTTTATTCCTTATAAACTGTCATTTGCCTATAGGCCTTGTCTGTCTCATCTCTATCCAGAGGTAATTCTTTGTCACTTCAGGACAAATATCACTTCCCCTTCACTCTTGCCTCTTTTCTCTTCTCCCTTGTTCTTTATTTCCTATCTTTGACTCTTATTCCCTGACCTTTGTCACTCTGGGGTGAATAAATCTCTTTTGTGCTGAGAACTTGGTCTTGATTTGTCCTGTGTGGATTCTGGTCCTTTAAGTGTTGATCCATTGCACAAAGTTTCTATGTCACCACCAAAATGTCCTCCCATTTCCAGCTATTTCTCCCAATATTCTCTCACTCCATAACCTGCATCTGATTCCTCCTGTTCCCATCCACACACACACACCTCTAATCCCACCCTATGGCCCTTTCTCAAGGAGATCCTTGCCTACCTCCTTGAGCCCTCCTCTTACTTAGCCTCTTTGGGTCTGTGGAGTACAGCATGATTATCCTTTACATTACAGATAATATCCATTTATAAGTGCATACATACATGTTTGTCTTTCTGGGTTGGGATTACCTTACCCAGGATAATCTTTTCTAATTTGATCCATTAGTCTGCAAATTTTATGATGTCATTATTTTAACAGCTGAGTAATACTCTATTGTGCAAATGCACCAAATTTTCTTTACCTATTCTTTGGTTAAGAGACATCTAAGTTGTTTCCATTTGATGGTTATTATGAATAAATCTGTTACAAACGTAGTTGAGCATGGAGCATTCATTGGGTATATGTCTAAGAGTAGTATTGCTGGGTTTGGGGGTTAATCAATTACAAATCTTCTGACAAACCACCCTATTGATTTCCAAAGTGGCTGTACAAGTTTGCACTTTTATCAGCAATGGAGGAGTGTTTCCCTTGTTTCACATCCTCACCAGCATGAACTGGAACTTTGATCATAGCTATTCTGACACGTGTAGAATAGAATCTTTAACTTGTACTTCCCTGACGAATAAGGATATTGAATATTTCTTTTGTTAATTTAATTTAATTCTTTTTACTCATTTATATTAAATCCTTCTCATTGTCTCTCTCCTGGTCACCACTCCCACAATCCTTCCCCCTTCCTCCTCTCTTTCTCCTCTGGCAAGTGGGGCTCCCCTGGGTATGCCCCCATCACTCTGGCACTTCAAGTCTCTTCAAGGCTAGGTACTTTCTCTCCCACTAAGGCCAGACAAGGCAGCCCAGTTAGTGGAAAATATCTCACATACAGGCAACAGCATTTATGATAGTCCCTGTTCCAGTTTTTCAGGAGCCACATGAAGGTCAAGCTGCACATATGCTACATATGAGCAGGGAAGACTAGATCAGACCTGTGTATGTTCTTTGGTTGGTGGTTCAGAATCTGAGAGCACCAAGGATTCTGGTTAGTTATCTCTGTTGGCCTTCCTGCGGAGTTCCTATCCCCTGGGAGGCCCAAAATCCTTCCTCCTATTCTTCTATAAGAGTTCCCAAGCTCTATCCACTGTTTGGCTGTGGGTATCTCTATCTGTTTGAGCTAACTGCTAGGTGAAGCCTCTCCAAAGACACAATGCTCCTGTCTGCAAGCATAACAGAGGATCATTAATAGTGTTAGGGATTGGGGCTTGCCCATGGGATGGGTCTCAAGTTGGGCTGGGTATTGGTTGGGCAGTCCTTCAGTCTTTGCTCCCTCCCCCACATCTGCATTATTTGTAGACAGGATAAATTTTTGATTGAAAGTTTTGTGAGTGGGTTGGTGTCTCTATAACTCCACTAGGGTTCCTGTCTGGATACAGGAGATGGCCTCTTCAGGTTCCATATCCCCAGTGTAATGAGTCACAGCTAAAATTACCCCCATTGATTCTTGGGTGTCTCTCTTGTCCCAAGCCATGTCTCATCCTAGAGATGCCTTCCACCTCCTCAGTTGCAGATTTCAATTCATGTTCAAGTCCATCTAGACATTTCTCCTGCCTTTCTCCATACCTGATCCTGAATCCCCTGCTCACCTCCCCATCTACCTCTTATGACTATTTTATTCCCCGTTCTAAGTGAGACTCAAGCTTCCTTGCTTGGTTCTTCCTTTTTGTTTAGCTTCTTTGGGTCTATGAAATGTAACATGGTATCTGTATTTAAAGGCTGATATCCACTTATAAGTACATACCATGCTGTCCTTTTGGAACTGTGTTATCTCACTCATTATAATATTCTGAAGTTCCATTCATTTGCCTGCAAAAATTCACGATGACTTGGTTTTTAATAGCTAAATAGTATTCCATTGTGTAGATGTACCACCTTTTCTTTATCCATTCGTCAGTTGATGAACATCTAGGTTGTTTCCAGAATTCTGTCTATTACAAATAAAGTTTCCATGAACATAGCTTGGCAAATGTCATTGTGAGATATTGAATCATCTTTGGGGTATATGCCTAGGAATGATATAGCTGGGTCTTGAAGTATGTCTTCTTTGAAATCTTTGATCAAATATGATTTGTTTTTTAGTTCTGTGTCCTGGGGCTCATCTAGGTAATTCTAATTTTAGTAAATTTTTATCATATGGGCATATTTCAAGAGAGACACACTGTCTTCCTTTCATATATTTTGTATTTTTATGCTAAAACCAGGGTAAGTGGTCTTCTTCATTGGCTGTGTGTCTAATATAAAGTTCTTGGCTTCCTCAGAATAGTCCAGATTATAGCCTTTGTGGCTGAGACAAGGCCAGAGGGTGGGCATGAATGAGCTAATGAAGTTTTGGGCAGTCATGAGACTGAATCTTTTTACATAGGTGTATAGGCTAAGACTGGAAATTGAATATAGTACATAATGGTTAGGGTATAGTCCAGTCCACAGGATGTATGACTGGGACCAAACTTGGTGGTTAGAAATAGCAGGCAGGACTGATGAGAATGGGCCAGGGCATAGGATGTACAATCTGGGCTAGGACTAGGGATTGGAGAGGGTGCAAGCAGAATAGACTTAAGGAAACTGACTAGATTAGACCTGGACACAGGATGCAAAACACAGGCAAGGCCTAGCAGTTGGTTGTGGTATGGGCAACTGGAGTGGATGAGGAAGAAAAGGAGAACACTGGGAGCAGACCTGGTCTCTGTCATGTATGGTAGTTACTGGGTTCCTGGGAGCAAGCAGGACTGCCATCAGGAAAGGCCCAATGGAAGTGAGTTTTTCTATCTTAGGTTCATAAATAATTGGACAACCATTAGCTAGTATTTCTGAAACAGGAGCTATGGTGCTCTTTTATTTTTTTCTATGACTACACAATTAGGCTTTGCTGACAACCTTCTGCTTGCTAGCTGGGTGTGAAAGGAGCAGCAGCAATAGTAGGCAATATGGCTATGCCTTGGCCACTTTGGATGTCACAGATTTGTGAAGGTAAAAATAACACCCTAAGAAGTTATAAATATTTTTTGTAGTCACTGATATGTATTCTTTTTAAACAATGAAGTTCTGTAGTTGCTAAGAACCCCACTTATAACCTCAACAAGTCCAAAACTTCCTTTTATGATTCCTTTGCAATTTTGATGGATGTCAAATTTAGTATAAATTATAATCACCTAGAGAAACTTAAAGACCCTTTAGCCCCAGTCACAAACTTCTCAAAGAGCATATCAGGAGTAAAGAAAGTATGCAAGTAACTCTTCAACATTGTGAATTCTCTAGGTGATGCCTTCTCTGAACCACTGTTCTAACTAAAAAGAACACACCAAGAAAAAAAAAAAAAAAAAAAAAAACATGGACTTACTTATTATAGACAACATGGTGGACACACCTGAATAAAAGCCTTGTCCTTAAGATCATAAATCTGGGCTGAAACTAGGGGAATTTATCACTAGTATGAAATATTTTCCATTTTTCATAATGAGAATTTTCTAGTTCTTTCCATATATAACATCATTCTATTTTACTAGAATTCCATTTATCTAGGTAAGTCTATATGCCTTAATTTAGCATTAATTACCATTTAAAGGTGTGTGTGTGTGTGTGTATGTGTAAAAGGACTTGTTCATGTATTTACCTTGTAACTCTTAAAAGATATACAATCCAATCCAGAACACAAAATATACACATATAACACATGCATACACATGCTCACACATATGCACACATACACACAGACATTCATATGTGCACATGGATCTCTGTGGGAATGGATAATGGTGCATACATTTAAAACAACACAACAGCTTACTTAGCTATGTGTGGTGGATTATGGAAGTATACTTTAAAGCATAGGAGAAACTATGACAGACTGCCTCTGGCCTCAAGATGTGTATCCATCATATATGTAAAAACATGTTCAACGAAGGTCCCAGCATTCTCATCTCATGTTCAATATATAATTAATCTAAATCTCATCAGTTTAATGACCCAAGTTATTGTTGAAGGCATTTATGAATATAAGCTTATTCTCAGTATACAGGAATGGCCCAGGAATAGAACATCAGTTACAGATACTCCCATTTGAGGACCAGATGAATCATTAAATCCTAAACAGTTGTGAAACACATATTTGCAAACTCCACTACATTCATTTCTTCATAGTCCTAAATACAGCCTTCTGAATTTCTTTATATTTTAAAGTAAAATATAATCAGCTTTCCAACCCTGTGATGAAACATTTATGGCAATCCATTTCATAAGAAAAAAATGTCAACTTAGGCTTAACATTTCAGAGATTTCAGTCAATGGTCATTTATCCCTGTTGTTTTGGTCCTATGTGGCATAGGACATCATGGCTCCTACACAAGACAAAGGTAGTCAGGAAACAGAGAGACAGATTGGCTCAATATCCCCTTCGAGGCATACCCACCAATAACCTAACTACTTCCTACGACTCACCTTCTAAGGGTTCTGTCACCTTCCAACAATATCACAGGGCATGGATGAAGCCATTAGTGTAGGATCTTTGGAGACATTGCAAATAGAAATTGACACAAATACGGACACTTTTTTATAATTTTCCCTTCCTCAAGGGGGGATGGACTAAAATCCCCAACCATCTAACAATGCTTTGGTCTTTTGAGCACCCAGCTTTATCTTAAAACCATTTAGAATGCCCAGCCATCACTTACCTCACCAGCATATGAAAGATACTGTTGTTCCTCTGGAGATTCACAAATATGCCAGAAACCAGGAACAAAGGGCCAAATACTTTACCTTCATTGTATCATAGGAATTATGGAAATTAAACTGATGTGGCTGTGACAAGAGCTCAGCAACAAACCAGTCCTAGAACACATGTCACAGAAAACAGGCACATATAACAGACAAGAAGAGTAAAGTTTAGGATTTTCAACCACAGCGGGCTGACAATCAAGCCCATATTTCCTCAACATTATTCCTAAAGTCAGTACTTTCCTCATTTTAAAACCTGAAGCTCAATTTTCTATCACCTGTAAGTAAACTCATGACTCTACCTATTAAGCAGATAGACTTCACAGCTCCTAAAGCTTGCCTGAGTCACTTAACTAACACAGAGCTGACTGTGGGGCAGTTTCAAAAAGCTTGATTTAAATTTGTACTTGGTCATAATATTACCTTAAAATGCAAAAGGCAGAAGTAGCTATGCAATTACTTTGAAAATAGTCTCATGCAGCACATATATTTTCATGAAGTTATAGTGGATCTCAATTTACAATCTGTGTGTTCATAGTGGTAAGGAAATTACATGTGAAAAACATTATCAAATCACTCTAGACTTAAGTTGCCAGCTCCACCCAACTCAAAGCCCTCTCTTAGACCCTATATTCATTCCACCAAATCCACCCATTCCTGCAGTTTTCCCTCTGTCTCCCTATCTCCACTATCTCAGACTGAAACTGCCAACTCCACCTGCTCCTGCAACCTGTCTGAGGACCAGGAGTCTCGATCCTGAAATCTGACCCCTCTTTTTCCCTAGAGGGACTCTAGAGGTCTACTAGTAACTTTACCCATTCCAGAAGCCTGTGTGAGAAACACATGCACCTGGCCTGCTGGTCTAACCTTTTCTATGCAGGATCTGTTAGACTCATGTTGGCAATTCTACCTATGCTTGTGACCTGCCAGAAGACTCTGTACCCCTTGCACACTTACCACCCCCACAAATCCAGCTTGGTATTACAGTCTCCTGCGGATCTTCTTTCCAACCCTGCCTTCTAAACACCTACTCCAGGCTGCTGTGTATTGACTGTTAGAATCATTTAACTACACAGAAGGGTTGCCCTGATCTTAGAGACTTCCTTAGCTTGAACCAAGGTGGAGCTACTTCTGATATCCCTTTCTAACATCAGCAGTGGCCGAACTCTAAGCTACATTCAGAGAACTTACATCCTGAAAAGATAACAGGAAACAGAGATTCAAAGAGTGACTCAACAAGAGACAGAAAAAATTTTCATACCAAGAAACATGACAGTAGCCCAACATCAAATGCTAGTCCTATAACAGAGATACAAACAACATAAATAGCCAAGAAAATAAGTCTCTGCCAAAATTTAATACTCCAATACCAGTATTTTCTGAGTAAAGCAACTTAGATGATGAATAATAAAACAGCTCATTATTTATGAATAATGAAATCATTTCAAGTTATAAAAATAGAATTTAATGAAAAGAATCTCTGAAGAAAAGACAAAATGAAATAAAACTAGAAATAAGGTCAAGAAATCAACAAAAATCTAAGAAGAAAGGCTCACCAATAGATTGGCTCAAATCTTGAAGGCATAGAATAGAAATTGGGTCACTCAGTTAAAGAAAATATTTTTAAAAACAAACAAACAAACAAAAAGAACAGCATTATTAGGAAACCTGGGATACTGTTAAAAAACAAATTCTACAAGTAATTGATAGATAAGGAGAAAAGACACAGGAAAGAGATGCCTAGGAATGCACACAAGGCATACAGAAAACCAAGTAGACAGGTCTAGAAAAGAAATTCCCCATGCCATGTAATAGTTAAAACCCTGAATGTACAGAACAAAGAAATATTAAAACCTTCAAGAAAAGACCAACTCACATAAAAAGCCAGGCCAATCAGAACAACAGCTGATTTTTCAGTGGAGACTCTGAGAGCCAGAAGGGGTTTGGACTAACTAGTATTCGACATGTTATGAGTAACCACAAATTCCACCCCAGACTACCATACCCTCCAAAATTATCCAAACCAAAGGAGAAAGGCAAATTCCCCATGATAAACGATTTGAAAAATTTATGAACACTAAGCCAACTCTACATCAGAAACTGGAAGGCATACTTCTGTCTGAAGAGATTAAACATGCCCAAGAAGTCACATCAAATAAATAATTCCATAATATTTACTTAAAAGAGTTCTAATAATCCACCACAAAAAGCAACAAAGTTAAAGAAATTCATACATTCTTTAATATAATTCTTAACGTTTATGGTCTCAACTACCTTATTAGGTAGAGACATAGACTAACAGATTGTATTAGAAAGCAGGATATATCTTTTGGCTGCCTCCGAACATGTCATTATCAATAATGAAAATCCGCCTTATGGTAAAAAGAGTAGAAAAGGTATTTCAAGGAAATGGAAATAAAAAACAATACCTATTATACCTATTATAGTTTATGGGAAAATAGATTTGAAATAAAAAAGTTTGAAAAGCATGAATACATTATAGTCATTAAAGAAAAAGGAAATAGGTCAATATGATATTACAACCCTGAAGATATGTGCACCAGACACAGGAGAACCTAATTTTATAAACTAAGTACTATTAGACTTAAATCTACAGCTTCACACCAGCACAGTAAGTATAGGTGATCTCACCAACAGACATGTCATCTGGATAAAAAAATAAACAGAGAAACTCTGAAGTCACATGACATTGTTAATTAAATGGACATAACACACAGCTGTACAACATTCCACCCATACAATAAAGAATACACTTTCTTTTCAGAAACCCATGGAACTTTCTCCAAAATCAGCCACATATTAGGACACTGTGATGGTTATTCTTCATTGTCAACTTGACTTTCTAGAATTAACTAAAACTCAGGCAACTGGGTACATCTGTGAGGGGTTGTTCTTGATTGAATAATTTGAAATGGGAAGACCCACCAAGAATCCAGATTTTTTTCTTTTTCTTTTCAACATAATATTTTTTATTATGTAAAAATTTCACATTAACACCTTGATCACACTCACTTCCTAGTACCACAGGTCTGTCCCACACACACATTTGTAACTTACCTCTAACCAAAAATGAAAAAAAAATGAGAAGAAAGAAGGGAAAAAGGAAGGAAGGAAGGAATAAAGAAAGAAACCATTTTTTTGTTGCCCATATACTCACTGGATCATGTTCAAACTCCCAGTGGCTAACGACTTAAAGAAAACTGAGACCTTCCCTGACCACACTCCCATCAGAAGCCATCAATTATAGAGAGAAACATTACAGCATCCTTATCACATTTTAAGAGTTCAATGGTTTTCTGTCTAGGGTGTTACTTTTTTTGAAAGTAGGGGTAGGATGGGGGCAGGAGTTGTCACAGAAGCCTTCTGTGTTCCTCTTTTTCAACTGTGAGTCTATAGTCATCAATGCCACTACAAAAGTACCTTTTTTCCCTTTAAAGTCAGTAAGAGTATGGTTCATAGACTTCTGCATTGTTTCTGGTAACAGCACAGACCATAAACATCCACCTGGGTCTCTGGCATCAGTAGAAGCTATGGACCTCAGTGTGGCCTTGGGTGGCAGTACAGATCATGAACATCAACGTGGCCCTTTGCTGCACCACAGGCCATGGACACCAACATCATTCTGGTAGCAGCCTGGTCCATGGACATAAACATGGCTTCAGGTATCAACACAGATCACAGGAGTTCACATAGCCTTCTGTGGTCACATGGGACGCAGACTTCAACCTGATCTTTAGCTGTTGCAGAACCATAGACCACAACATGGCCCTTGGTGCCATCATATACCAGACATCAATAGCCTCAGGTGGCAGTGCAGGCCACTCACACCAACATATCCCTTGGCAGAAGCACAGCCCACAGATAACAACATGACTGTGGGCAGTGGCATAGACCATAGGCATCCACATGGCCATCGGTGGTAACACAAGCCATGGACATCAACACAACCCTGGATGCAGTAGGACCTGGCCCTCAGTAGCACACAGACCACAAGCTTCCACATAACCTTAGGTGACTGCACAGAGTACTCACATTAACATGGCCCTAGGCAGTAACCTAGACCACAGACACTAATATGGACTCTTGTGGTAGCATATACCATAGATGTTCCCCTGGCCACCTGTGGCAGCATGGTCCTTGGATGTCCACATGTCCTCCAGTAGCAGCACAGATCATGGACATCCACATGAACCTTGGGCTTAAACACAGCCCAGGGCAGTGAACCATAAATACCAAGATGGCCTCCAGGTACAACACAAACCGTAGAGGTCTTTTAAGAACATTCAATTCAGAAAATGAAGTGTTCTTCATCTTAGGCATCTTGTCTTTGCTCAGAACCAGGGTGATTGTGTAACTGGGCAGTATGTTTAGGGGCTGAGTCTGCACAAGCTCCAGGCTGCTGTGTCATGGACCCCAACTTAGCAACAACCTGTTTCCTTAACCAGCAAAATCTTCTGTTTTAGCTGTCACCACTGTCTCTAGTTCTGCATCTTTCTAGTGTTTCCTCCATCTTTCTCACCTCTCCATCAAATTGGAAACTGCAGTGTGTCACACAATACATTTATTTATTTATTTTTGTGCAAGCAGCTTTATATGCAAATATTCATTTCTACAAGCCAAAGTTTCTGGTTACTGAAACATCATAAATACTAAACCATTGCCAAGACTCATCTCAGATATATTGCTGTTAAACAGAGTCAGTGCAATCCTGCAGCTAAGCAGGCAGGACAACCAGAGGCAGATTCTGTGAGAGTTCAAGGTTGCCCCCCATCTCCAATGTCACTGGGATCTACCTTTGTGCTTGTATCCTACAGACAACACCACTTCCCCATGCTCAAGCAGTAGGCCTGCAGCCACAATAGCTTCAAGGTGCAGTAGAGGAGACCTGGCCAGGAGGCCAAGAACCAGCCCTATTCGGTAATATCATCTGGTTCTACAAGACCAGCTCTTCCACACACTCTAGAAGCTTATAGATGAAGGAGATGTTGGGGTGGACCAAATCAATACACTAGATCTGGGTGTGGATAGTAGCTGAGTTGATGAGCCCAGATTGTCACAGTACCAGTGCCTTCCCAAATCCAGATGTTTTGATGTGGGAAGATCTACTTTAAATCAGGGCCACCTACTTGCCCTCACTCTTCCTGAAAAGTTTATTACTTCACTTATATTAACTTTGGGATTCTGACATATACTAAACCAGAATGGACATTCAGCCTTGTAGACTAAATACTACTGGATTTGTTCCATTGGGCGACCACCATTGTTGAAGTAGTTTGACCATAACCTATAAGCCACTTTAATAAATCCCATATACACCATTCTATCCAACCTCTTTCTCTAGAGAACACTGACTAATGCAGATACAAAGCAAGTCTCAGCAAATATAGGAAAATTGAAGTCATATCATGTGTTCTATCTGACCATAATTGAATAAAGCTAGATATAAAAGCAATAGAAACTACAGCAAGTACACAAATTTATAGAAATGAAACAATACACTACTAAATGGTGGCTTGATTAAGGAGGAAAACAAGGAGTAAATTAATATTTCCTAGAATTGAATGAAATAAAAACCACAAAATACCCTCCTCCCTTCAGGGCTCGGGGATCTATGAAGAAGAGGACAAACAAAAAAAACCACATCTTCCAGACACAACAGGACTAGTACACATATGAACTCACAGAGACTGTGGCAAGATGTGTACACACCACAGAGTTTCAATGCCAATAGGGTCCCAGAGCAGAGAGGAGGAAGTAGCCATAGGCTCCTACCACTAAAGAAGAACCTATCTACAATTGAAACCCCCTTGTAAAGGAAAATTTATTTTCTCTGATGGCATCTCACTGGAATATTAACCATACTCCAGAATAGGTCCCAGGCCCAGGAGTAGCTGGCTAATATAAAATGAACTCAGTGGTAATGTTTAGGACTTTTTGCCTCATTTTGCTTTGCTTGCACATTTTTTGTCTTGTTGGTCTTTTGCTTATTGGTTGGTTGCCTTTTTTTTTTTTTACTATTTATTTATCTTATTCATTCATTCATTCATTTATTGCAGCCTGACTGCAGTTTCCTCTCTCTTATTTTCTCCCAGTCTCTCCCTACTCCACCTCCCCTCCTCCTCTATCCTCTCCTCTTCTGTTCATCTTCAGAAAAGTGAATGCTTCCCATGGATATCTACTAGCCATGGCATATCAAGTTTCAGTAAAACTAGATACTTCCTCTTTTATTAAAGCTGGACAAGGCAATCCAGTAGGAGGAAAGGGTTTCAAAAGCAAGCAACAGAGTCAGAGATAGACCCTTTTTTCATAATAGCTAGAAACTAGAAATGACCTAGATGTCCCTCAACCCAAAAAATAGATGAAAATGTGCTATATTTATACAACCAGAGTATCACTCAACTATTAAAACAAAAAGTGATATCAAAAAAAACCCAGACCCAGAAAGACAAACATGCTATGTACTTATGAGTGGATATTAGCCAAAAAGTAATGTATAACCATGGCTGGGAGGAGTATTGCAAAGATATGGAGGAGAGAAAAAACAATGATTAAAATATATTGTATGAAACATTTTTTAATAATAAAAGTAAACTTTGAAATATCAAAACTTATGAGAACATAATGAAGGCAACCCTAAGAGGAAATTATATCACATTGTATGAATACATAAAACATTTTGATGAATCTCAAATTAGTAAATTAATGATGTACCTGAAGGCTTTGGAAAAGCAAGAACATTTTATGAGGCCTCTGCAGATCCTCTGAGCATCCCAAAGAAGAGGGAATACAATGTATAGTTATGTAGTTCTTGAGAAACAGGGGAGACTGGAGCAGGAAGAATAAATGAGGAAGGAAGAAGAGCTTTTGGTTTTAGGGCATGAGAGGGAGAAAGAACAAGAAGTTGGGTGGGTAGTGTGATAGGGAAGGTCATTGAGGAGTTGCAGGCTGGGGGAAACATGATCAAATTATATTGTTTGAAAAAAGGTTAAAAAGATCTTCAATGGGATTACTCCATAATTTGACACAATTTGCCTAGTAAACACAGCAGATTAACAAACAAACAAACAAACAAACAAAAGCCTAATGTCAGAAATGGGTTACTTCTGCAAGAAGCCATGCAGTTGGCTTGGCCTAGCTGCCTTGAGAGGTAGGCATCATAGGTTTTTCAGGTTAGAGTCCATGGCTACTAGAACACAATGTGCCTTCCATTTCCTCAGAGATTTAATGTACTCTCTCAGGCAATGAAGTGTCCAGGCTTCTAGTAGTCAGGCAAGCATGGAAACTTGACAGAACAATCTGTCTTAAACATTAATCATGTTTACCCTGCATAACTTGCAAATATCATTGTATCCTGGCAACTACAACTCAATTGATCCTGGCAATTGCTATCATACTCTGTTTATGTTAAAGATATAAAAAGTTTGATAGCACTCAATAAAACTGCCACAGCCTCAGTTATTCTGTGGTTCCTCCAACCTAGCCTCATTTAATTCCTCAGAGCCATATCATGTGACCTTTGTCCTGTAAGAAGGTGCTTACACCTACTGGAGTTGTTAGCCAGTGGTATACCACAGACCTCCACATACCGCCATTGCTCTTGTTTACCCTCCAGAACACAATCAAAAGACCTTTTGGCTGTAGACACCACAGACTTGAGCTGTAAAACAAAGAGAAATCAAACTGGTACCCACTGGGAATCTTCCTTACTACTGCTAGCTTTCATGGTTCCAAAAGGTGCCACATATTCTTCTGCAGAGCAAAATTTGTCTTTAGTCTTATTCATCTGTGAACCCCATGAGCTATAGTAATGACAACCTTGTAAAACATGACTCAAGGTACAATAGTGGCAGGATCAATCACTTCCCATTTAGAGGAAGAAGGAACAAAATTACTACTTTCAATTCACATTGTTTACTAAGTGCTAGGACAAAGGAGAGAGAACCAACTTAAAGCTCACTGATATGGGATGAGACATACAATCACAACATACACAGTATTTAAGAAATAATGCTGGAAGTTTCAGAGTTAAGCTTGAGTGTAGGATATCTAGCACTGCCTTCACAAAAAAAGGACCCAATGAGGAAAAAGGACTCAGATGGGTATGACCTGGTGGGACCTCTGATTGTCTGTCTCTTCTGCTCAGTTTGTACGGCCCTGGTTCTCTCCATCAAGGCTGATGCCCCTTGGGCATTGAGGTAGATGTATGACACGACAGCACACAACTTACCTGGCACAATGTGATTCTGGGCCCCTCCTGATATACACTATACAAATAAGCGTTATCCATCCCCACACTCCAATGTTCTCCATGCAAAGGAGCTTTCCCCACGCTTATTCAGATGTGTTAGTAAACCTGAAAGTCAGTAAAACTTTCATACATATTAACTTGAAAAACTAGGAGGTGAGAAAAGTAATCATGTTGCATTTTGCCTGACAGGAGGGTTTGGCCACATAGAAAGAACTCAATTTGATTGTCATTTGTGTTCTTAGATGGCTATATGCAGACTTCTTTGTCTGCCTACCACAGAAAATTGGGCAAAGGATAAGTACAATTCTTCATCAAAAAGCAAAAGCAAGTGGAAAAAGCACTCTGCAGCAAAGACCTGGTGACCCAAGAACTCATTAGCATGCATTGTCTCCTAAAAGACATTCCAAAGCCCACACTCTTCTCCATAAATCTAATTTGGTTAAAATAGCTTCCAAATACCTAGGAAGTTTTTGGCTCATTCAGACTTTCAAAATACAAGAAATACAGTTAAAATCAGAGGTTAGGAATTAATTTTTTCTATTTGCTTTTTTATAATTTTTTTTATGTTGAAATTATCAGTCAAATAAAAGTCTTCCATCAAAGGAAATGAGGTGGATCTACAGCTTCCAGCACATCCACCTCTCTGCTTCCAGCATATCCACCTCTCTGCTTCCAGCACACCCACCTCTCTACTGTCCTCTCAGCTTCCATCCGAGTGCCTCCTGACTCTTAGGCTAGAGCCTGCTTCCCAAATGGTGTGGTAGATTAGTCCAACTTCTCTAGAGTCACAGAATTTATGGAATGTCTCTGTATATTAAGGGAAATCATTGGAATGACTTATAGTCTGTAGTCCAACTAATCCAATAAAAGGCAACTGTGAATGTGAAGTCCAAACATCTAGTCCCATAAGACTAGCTTTTTTATGTGGTCATCTGTATAAGCTGAAATCCCAAAGAAGTGTGTTCTAACAGATGTGCTGGCAAGTAAGTGCAAGCAGATGAAGAAACAAGAAGGCTCCCTTCTTCCATTGTCTTCATGTAGTTCTCCAACAGAAGGTATGACCCAGATTAAAGGTATGTACCACCACATCTGGACCTAAGCTGTTTTTTTATTTAGAACTTACTCTGTCCCAGGCTGGCCTTGAACTTAGGGATTTGCTTGCCTCTGTCTCCTGGGATTAAAGGAGTTTACTACCTTGCCTGGGTCTAAGCTTTTTATGGTTATTATTCCTCAAGATACAGATCAAGAGCCAGTGTCTTCCAACCTCAAGATCTGGATCACAGGTGTGCCCTACATTTCTGGATTGTAGTTCATTCCAGATATAATCAAGTTGACAACTGGAAATAGCCATCACAATCAACCCCTTGTCAACTTGACACAAATTATATCTCATGTTCAAATGAAAATAATAACCAAGATATAAATACACCTAACATGATGTAACTATCCCTTATATAACCATAACCATACTGTAAATTTAGAATAAGTCAATGTCCCTTGGGAAACATCCTTTTAGTAACAACATAAAAAAGAAGCACTCAAGTCACTCATAATCCTTGTTTCTGCACCTGGTCACATGACCTTAAATGTAATTTATAAGTGCCTTCCTCTACTATCCATTCCATATTTCCTCTACCCTCTGCAAGTACTTCAGCAGTCCTTGGCTCTTTTCCTGGAGGAAAGAGCCACATTTTCATTCCTGAAGGGGCTGTCCCCTTTTTCATCCTTCAGCAAGTCCTACTGGCAGAATGCATCCATCATTTCTGCCCACCACTAGTTTGGTTCGGTTTCCTTGAGTTATCGTCAAGAAGACATTTACCACTTTAGCATTTTCTACTACAATAGAAACCTCAGGATCTCAAACTGTACCTTTCCCCTGATAAAAGACAGAATAGACTCTAGGACAACCTGTTGATACTACAATCCTTGGATACTCAAAGCCAAAGAGATTACTCAGCAGTTAAAAAACGCTTACTGGTCTTAAAGGGGACCTAAGTTTTAATCTCAGCACCCTCATTAAGCTGCATAGTGATCTAGACTCCACTGGCACCTTCAAGTGGACCCAAGACTTGTGAATTATGTGAAAAACAAGCCAGTCTGTTCAGCTATTATCAGAAATGTCATTTAAACCAGCCAAGTGCTAGATGGAAGGGCAAGGTACAAATAGTCAATTAGTTCTATTACCAGCAATAGTCCATTTGAAAACTGTAAAAGGACAACATTTATAGTAGCACCAAAGAACATTAAAATATTAAGAATAAATATTATAAAATGTATGCAAGATGTCTTTTTCAAAATGATCCTACAAATCAGTAGGGAAAGAAAGTCTAAGTAAAGGGAGCATGTTTGATACTAATGAATTTGTCTTCCCAGATTTATCTGCAGATTCAGGAACATTCCAATCAAAATCACAGCAGGCATTTTTGTGGAAGTTAAAAAGTTGTATCTAAAATTTGCGTATGCTATTTATTTATGCAAATGAACAGGCAAATTGCCAAGACAATCTTGAGAAATTAGGCTATGTTGGAAGTCCAGCATATTAGGACTCATTATAAAGCCACAATGATTATAACAAGGATGTTGATTTGAAGTTAAACTATGAGTGAGCCAGAAGATCAAGAAATAGAAATACTAAATTTTCAACAAAAGATTCGCCAAATACTTATGAAAAAGATTTTCATTTATGTTATATATTAAAATAAAACCTAATTCTGAGTGCATTGTTCAGCTAAACAAAAAATATAAAACAATTCCATTTCAAGAAAATATTGTGAGAAATGGATTTTTGTGAGGAATAAGCACAAATAACACTAGCCAAATTAAAAATAAATAAATAAAATAAAACCTTATTGTTAGGAAACCTTGATACTTAAGGTCAAAGTCTACAACATCCAGATAGTTCCTCTGAGCTCAGTGAAAAATGCAGTACTCCCCTTTCCAACAAGGCTTCCCCTTTCCTGAACTTACTGGGGAGCCCATCCCCCATACCCTCTACCTTCTACCATAGTCCTTGACAAATCTACAAGTTCAACTTCTTCTTTTCTAATAACTCACTCAACAAATACCTAGGATTCCTGGAATATCCCTCCATGCAAATGAGGCGTTCCCCCTAATTTAAACTCCAGCCAATGATTTATATTCATCCTAAAAACTCCTGCACACTCTCCAAGGTTCATATATAGCCCTTGTTCATCTCAAAGTGTATATGCACAAGATATTTTCACTGAAGATTGTCTAAAGGAGCTGTTTCACTGAGAACTGTCTAAAATAGGTTTAACATGAAAATCCTGGAAGAAGGCTTCCCCAAACCCCTGGCACTCATTATCAGCCAGACTGGGATACTTCAGACCCACCCATTCAGGACTCTGCTTCAACCTTCGAGCTGGGTATACAATGGTGCCTGAATAACCTCAGGGAACAGAGAACTTGGAACCAAAGCTGGAGCCCAAGGAAAGCACATACGTGAAAACACAACTTACAAGATCTAGTACTTAAAATTAGGATCATATACTATATTCAAATATGTTGTTATTAAAGGCTATACTACAGGAGACAGATAAATCACATATAGAAGTCAGAGATCTTAGAGAATTCTTAATGTAGGAGAGTGGCAAAAGGCTTGAACAGATGTTTTACGACATCCTCAGAAAATTCAACCACAGGGGAAAGAAGGTCAGAAGGCATAATTATGGGTCCAGAGGCTGAGCAAATGGAATCCAGCATTGACTAAAAGCAGAAGCAGACCAAATATGACAAACAGCAGGACAGATAAAGTAACTGGCAGATTCACACAATGAAATATTTTGAAGGGACAGAATATACTCTGCTACAGAACAGCTCTATCTGCCAATAGATGCTGAGTGAGCTGAGACTAGAAAATAAAAAAGAAGCATATGGTGTGTATTCAATGAAGACAAACTAACCTATGTTATTAGAAAATAGGAGCTCCCAGAAGGCCTGACAGATGAAAATAGCCACTGGTAAGAGGGTGTGGTAGTGAAAATGCATCAGACTGTGCATTTGTAGCTTTCTATATGCACATTGTGATTTAGACAAATATTCATTCAACTATCACATTAGCAGGTTTCTAACCAACTTAGAAGCAGTCAGGTAACCTGCAATCCATTGCCCCTGAACTGCAAGCTGGATACTGAGGTGCAGACTCTGAATAGCAATTGCAAGATGCAATTGCAAGAAGAAGAGCAAAACAATTCTATTCCCAGTGTCCTTGAATGTAAGGAAGCAGTTGTGACACAGCTCCACACCATGCTGTTACTAAAGCCCCCAGAAGAGATCTTCCCAGAGACCTCTACCCAGACATAACCAATTATGGTTTTGATGAAAAAAGGAAATTCATTGTAAATCAGTGTGAAACACAATTGAATTTATTAAAAACAGAAAGCATGGTCTGCCAAGAGACTAAGGCATTCCCAATAGCAAGGTTGTGAACTTTTAAGGTAGAGTCACAATTGTCTTTGCAATGGGTACATATATAGAATTTGTGGCTTTCTAAGCTACATTGTCTAATGAGTGTGATTCCTCTAATGACTAGAGCAGTTTTCTTAGTAAACAGAGTTGTAAAATGGACTTATGAGGGGAATTTTTCAGATTTAGGTAAGAATTTAAACTGTTAGATTGCTACAAGGGTTACATTGCTAAGTCACTTTGTGCCCAGTAAGCACACCTTACTCTTTGACATCTGTGATTAGAGTGTCTTTAGAAAAACATGTATCATTTCATCCTGACAGAAGCATAGATTCATTGCCTTTGAAATCTTAAAAAATATATGAAGAAAATACAGACTGTCTCTATGGGTATTTAGTTTTGTCAGTTGTACCTGAAATTTCTGGCTATTAGGAAAGGTGATATCCCCTGGCAACCTGACAATTTTTCTTTCGCATGGCTCATGTTCTCCTTACATAGTATCATCATCTTTCTTGTATTTCCATCCAGCATCAATGAGATTCCTTCCTTCCACCCTTCTATACCAACCTAAAGTTGTCCCTTGTGATTTTAGATGCCAATGTGCCAAAGTGACAAGAGAGTTCTAAATACAATAAATAGATATTAAAAGATAATCTTTTAAAGAAACTTGCCAGCATTGCTACTATTAAGCAAAAGACTAAAAGAAAGTAAGTTCATGATCCATGCAGAACTATGAAGGACCATTAAGCAGGTCTTGATTATTATGCATAGATTTTAACATTTGACAGAAGCAGTGATGATGTGATTGCACAGTAGTCATCAGGATTCTCAATATTACCCTTTGTCACTTATAAGCGCCTCAATTATCACCTCTGTCTAAGCTTAATTGGTACATAAATCCCACATCTTCTGCACATTCCTATGTTTGCTGAAGGAGAACTGATTTTCCTGAAGCCACCTGTGCCAGAGAATTAACACCTCTCCTGGACCCCACACTCCTTGGAGGCCACAACTTAGAGTGGTATTATTAGATTTTTATTTCAGATAGTTTTAATTAACACATTAGGTTTAATGTTTAGTTATGCTTCTCTTTGTGGTCTTAATAACAAGAAAAATGAATTGGGAATTATCTTATATTTCCTGTCTTGAAAAGCATCCCCAGCTCCCAATTAGCCATTGTGCAATGGTGGTCTCAGGGTATGGAGGAGCTGGGGAGCAGGATCTTGGGTAGTGGTAAGTATGATGGTATAAACTTTCTGGGAGACTGTTTTGAAGGACAGTTCATTTACTGAAATAGTAGGGCTAGCTTATAAATCTCAAGTCAGTGGGGAAGAGAGGAAAAAGGACAAAAGAGGAAGTGTTGTAGGGGGGTGGCAGTCGGGCTCCAAGCTATCAGTTAAATTAGCAGACATCAGGTCACATGATGACTGAGAAGCCTCTGCCAAGGAAAACAGATGCTTAACTGGCTTTATCATGAGGTGGCCTTTGTCTCTATGGTATTGAGTAGGCTCAAGCTTGATTTGGGTGGGGAATGGGCCCCACTCCTGCTACGCTCTCTGACAGATGTCTAGGGTATGGGTCATTCTCTACAGTTCCTTATCTGGCTTGGGAACCCACACTTCGACATGCATAACCTGCTTTTATAACTGTGGCTTACACTGCCCAGTTTAGAGCACCCATTGTTTCCTGTTGTTTTAGCTCAGTGGGAGAGGCATTTTCTGAGTTTTGCCCATCTTTGGGTGTGGTTATGAATTTCTGTTGATGTTGTGAGTGTTCCTGGCCATACAAGATCAGTAAAATCCAAAAAAGTTCTTATTTACATTTACTAGATATGTCCTTGCCTATGCCCATCTTCCCAATGTAGAAGCAAACCAGGACACACAGGTCATGTTCGTGCCTGTTACCAGGGAAGGTAAGTGATCATTTAAAAAGTGTCAGGTCCAAAGTAGGCTCCACCAAATCCCCCAAATGGCAGTACCTTTGTCAATGTTCTACATAACAGTTTGGGTTCAGCTCAGTCTGGACACTGACAGGTAAACAGAAAGCTTTCTACTTAAAAGTAGGTAGCATTCCTCAGAAATTTTATATAGTAGGTTTCTGTTTGTTAAGGAGAGCCATTACTTCACAAGTAGTGAATGGTTCCCCAACCCCCTGCTGACTACTTCCAGGAAAGACATCTAGTGTCCTATTAACTCAAATGAGTCTCCAAAAGATGAAAGTGCAATGCTAGTTTCCAGGCTTTCCCACCCAACTCACCTACCACCCACCACAACTTTCTCTCCATTTCATTTCTCTCTGTCCCTAGAGACAGGCTTGGCAGTTTGAATAAATATCTTTTCCTCCCATGAAGTGGTCTAGTTTGGTGGTTTCATTGCACTCTCACTTAAATCTGGTGCTGAAACACAGGAGAATGAAGCTTTCCCTGCCCCTCCCCAAAAGAGAACCCTGCCCCCTTCTAATTGAACCAAACAGTCATTAGCTTTCACCTGCCACCCATGATGTTCTACTCCAAATTTTAGAGTTGGCTTCCCCAGCCATCTCTCTCCTTCACCTACTCTACCCATTTGTCTCTTTTCGCTTATATGGGTAAGTGTCCTTTTGGACCTATTTATTTTTTTCTATCTAGCTAGCTGGAGCCTGCAACAAAAGTCATACTGGTATGGTATGGAGTAGTGGTTTGAATACAGTTTGGCCCCCACAGATTAGTGTCTTTGAATGCTTGCCTCACAGGGACTGGCATTATTAGGAGGTATGTCTCTATTAGAATAGGTACAGCCTTATTGGAGGAAGTGTGCCATCGTGGAGGCAGACTTCAGCATCTCCTATGCTCAAGGAAAACCCAGTGTGAAAGATAGTCTTCTGGCTGCCTTCAGATCAAGAACTCTCAGCTCCTTCTCCAGGATTATATCTGATTGGACTCTGCCATGCTTTCCTCTATGATGATAATGGACTAAAACTCTAAAACTGTAAGCCAGCCTCAATTATCAGTTGTTTTGTTGGCTTTTTTTGTTTTTTTTTGTTTTGTTTTGTTTTTTAAAATCAGATTTGCCATAGTTGTGGTGTCTCTTCACAACATTAAAACCCTAACTAAGACAGCCAGGTAGCCTCAGTATGCCCCTTTAAGCATCCCATCCCATGGGAATCTGTCCATGAGATCCTGGGCAATTCTGACAAGTCTTAGTCCACTTTGGGATGCCCTTGGTTTGAGACACTATTGTTTTGTGTTCCCCCCTTATGGTTTCACCCTCCCTGTGTCTGTGCTTTTGGAGTCCTCCTTCTGGCAGGATTCTTATTTGTAATCCACTTTCTAAGTCTGTTCCACCTCTCTGCTCCTTCTTGGAGATTCATTCCTGCTACCCTTTAAGGATGTCCCCCTTCCTCTTGGCTCTGTTTCTTATCTGCTCAGCTTGCTTCTTTCCTACCTAATCTGTCCTTTGCTCACTGCTGGAGTGCTCTCTCTCTCTCTCTCTCTTGCTGGATTATTGGCCTGAAATAACCATGGGTTCTTACAAGACTTGTGGCTCCTATAGTCTGCCTTCTCTAATCTCTTCCCCTCCTAAGACTCAAAAACTTTTGAAGCATTGAAGCTTGGCTGTCTTACTACAAATAGCTTGGCCTTAGTACAGATTACTCAGTGGTTCTCAGTCTGTGGGTTATGAACCATTTGTGGTCTACATATCAGATATCCTGCATGTCAGATATTTACATTATAATTCACAATAGTGGCAAAATTATAGCTATGAAGTAGCAACAGAATTTTATAGTTGGAGGTCACCATAACATGAGTAACTGTATAAAAGAGAAGGTTGAGAACCACTGGACTAGACAATCAGTTTTGATGACAAAAAAGAGGCACACTTGATTTTGAAATTATCACAGACTGTGACAACTTCTGCCAAAGCACAAATAACCAAAACCCCTTTTCTGTAAGCCTTCTGTGCTGTCCACTCTTGGCCCTCTCTCTGATCACTGAATCCAATCTTGCATAGATTGAAATGTATTTTGAGTATGGATAATATTGAAATATTGCCACATGCTGTCTTAGGGTTTCCATTGCTGTGAGGAGACACTATGACCACGGCAACTCTAATAAGGGTGAACAATTTGGGCTGGTTTACAGTTTCAGAGGCTCATTCCTTTATCATATGGCAAGAAGCATGGCAGCGTGAAGATGGACCTGGTGCTGGAGGAGCCAAGAGTTCTACACCTGAATCCTGAGGCAGCTAGGAGAGGACTGGCTTCCAGGAAGCTAGAAGGAGGGTCTTATGGCAAATGATGGTGTATGAGGAAATGGAAGGTTTATACAAGCTATGAAGATCTAAGAAGAAGTGATTTAAGGTATATGAGAAATAAGACTCACAGATGAATCATTTGATATTAAAACTTCAAAGTTCAAAGTTTAACATATTAACCTATGGAGCTCTGAGTAGTCATTAGTCTTGATGAAAGCTATGAGCACTATCTGCTAAAGCTTTTTGAAAAATTAACATAGTCACAGGCACAAAAATTTAAATTGGTTGCTTTCTTTCCCAAATATGAACTTCAAGGTGCTTCTCAATTTGTTAAAGATATCTCTGTCCAATCTTTATCTATCCAGCCCTCTTAAGGTGCTGATGTGAGGACAACTGGACAGAGGAAAGAGTGCTCATGCTTCCATCCAGAACCATCTTTCAGGCCCTCAAGTTCTTCTTCCACTTGGTTCTCTTTCTTGCCATGAAGTTTCATGTTTACAGTGATAATTTTTAGGCATTATTTTTGATATGGCACAAAGGTATGAGTCTGCTGCAGATATTTATTATCTGCTTTCTCTACAATGAGGATTTCAGTGCAGATTAAAGATAGTGGTCCTGATGATAGAATTTTTTTTAAAAAAAAAAAATATCTCTTCTTTCTCAATTAAAAAAAAAATCCATATAAGCTTTTGGGAGAGTCACTACTTACATCTATCTGTCAGAGATCAAACAGGCTCTAAATTGAAATTTCAAGTATATATCTGAAGTATGGATCCCCCTAAACTCCTTACAATTATTTTCTATGTATAATCTGTCCCAACAGATTTCCACTCAGCTGACAGACACCATCCAAGAATCAACTTTGGCCCTGTAACTATTGAATAACCAGCTCACTTCTCCAGTTTAGGTGATACTACAGAACCATTAAACCTTCAACGTGCAGATAGTGGAAAAGGAGGAACACTTACCTTTTCCTCAGTGAAGAATGTTGCTGCTATTGTGTCTTGTAAACCTATAAACTGTAGCAGACCCTGCTAGAATGTTCACCTGAGGAATCAGCCATATGAAAGGCTTAGTATAAAAGGACATTTATTTGGAAGAGGGAACTGGACTGGGAAAGGGGTAAAAGCAGAGAAAGGGGAACAGAAAAGAATGGAAAGAGAGAGGAGAGAAGATAAGGGAAAGAAGCCAGGAGGAGGGGAAGATGGGAAGGGGGAAGGGGAGAGGGGGAAGGAAGAGAGGAGAAAGGGAGGAGAAAATGGCAGAGAGGGAGGGAGGGGCAGAAGAGGAGAGAGGCAGAGGAGAAGAAGGGCAAAGAGGGAGAGGGAGGGACAGAAGAAGAGGGAAAGGGAAGGAGAAGGGAGAAAGGAAGAGGCTGAGGGAGAGGAGAGGAGAGAAGAGGAGAGAGAGAGAGAGAGAGAGAGAGAGAGAGAGAGAGAAATAGTCCTTATACTTGAGCAACTGTGCAAGCTGTTGGTAGGTGACTGTTGGGCAGAGGCTAAAGGAATTGCTAACAGTTACTATGTGGACCAGTCTGGACAAATAGAAGAGAGGATTAAAAACAGCATTTTCAACAAATGGTGCTGGCTCAACTGGCGGTCAACAAGTAGAAGAATGCAAGTTGATCCATTCCTGTCTCCCAGGTTCAAGTGGATGAAGGACCTCCACATAAAACCAGATACACTGAATCTAATAGAAGAGTAAGTGAGGGAAACTCTCAAACACATGGGCACAGGGGAAAAGTTTCTGAACAGAATATCTATGGCTTATGCTCTAAGATCAAGAATCGACAAATGGGACCTCATAAACTTGCAAAGCTTCTGTAAGGCAAACACTGTCAATAGGACAAAATGACAACCAACAGATTGGGAAAAGATCTTTACCAATCCTACATCTGATAGAGGGCTAATATCTAATATATACAAAGAACTCAAGAAGTTAGACTCCAGACAACCAAATAACCCTTTCAAAAAATGGGGAACAGAACTAAACAGAGAATTCTCAACTGAGCAAACTTGAAGGACTGAGAAGCACCTAAAGAGCTGTTCACCATCCTTAGTCATCAGGGAAATGCAAATCAAAACAACCCTGAGATTCCACCTCACATCAGTCAGAATGGCTAAAATAAAAAACTCAGGTAACAGGAGATGCTGGCAAGGATGTGGAGAAACAGGAACACTCCTCCATTGCTGGTGGGGTTGCAAGCTGTTACAACCACTCTGGAAATCAGTTTGGCAGACCCTCAGAAATTTGAACATAATACTACATAAGGACCTAGCTATACCACTCCTGGGCAGAAGATTCTCCCACATGTAATATACCCAGAAGATTCTCCAACATGTAATAAGGACACATGCACCACTATGTTCATAGCAGCCATATTTATAAGAGCCCGAAGCTGGAAACAACCCTGATGTCCCTCAACAGAGGAATGGATACAGAAAATGTAGTATATTTACACATTGGAATGCTACTCAGCTATTAAAAACCTTGACTTCATGAAACTCACAGGCAAATGGATGGAACTTGAAAATATCATCCTGAGTGAGGTAATTCAGTCACAAAAGAACAATGTATGTTTGGAACACCCATGATTCAATTCACAGCAACTGTTGGACTAAGGGTGGGGTCCCAGATGGAGAAGTTAGAGAAGGAACTGAAGGAGCTGTGGGAGTTTGCATCCCCATGTGGAGGGAGCAACCGTGACAACTAGTCAGGCCCCTGGTTGCTCCCCGAGACTGGACCACCAACCAAAGAATGCATATGTAGGGAACCATTGTGTTGGCCACATATGTGGCAGAGGAGGTCCTTGTTGGCCATCAGTGGGAGGAGAGGCCCTTGGGTCTGAGAGTGTGAGGTGCCCTTGTATAGAGGAATGCCAAGGAGGGAAGACTGGAGGAGGTAGAATGTTTGGGGAGTACCCTCATACAGGCAGGGGAGGGGGGATGTGATAGGGGGTTTTCAAATGGGAGGCCTGGAAAGGAAAAAACATTTTAAATGTAATATATATATATATATATATATATATATATATATATATATATAT